>JAQFVV010015059.1:0-21180 GCA_028023455.1 Epiperipatus broadwayi | reverse complement strand
TATTGTGTAAGAACTAAGTACATTTTAAAGGTGTGTGACAGGATGGTTGTGATTAGTATAACAGGGTTATTTTTATATATTTAAAACCTATTATTGAATTTAAATTTTAATTAACAATATAATTAAATATTTACCAATAACTTTTTAGAATTCCATTTATTAATAACCAATTATTTGACCCGGAAACAATTAATTGCTTTATGCACTAAGAAACTCTGCATTTATTTTGATTTGTGTGAAATTTTAAATTTGTAACAATAGAAATGAGGTAATCAATTTTATAGGTGTGTATTTATATCTATAGGCAAAAATTATATAGAAATTAAGCAAATATTCCAAATAAATCTAGCCGTTATTTCAGAAGTTAAAATAATATATGGTGATATAAGTATATAGGATTTGAACTCAGATTTTCAAGCACCCATCAACTATCCACACTATCCTATACAACAGATACACATGGCCACACACATGTAGAAAAAATAAATAATCACCATTAAACGTATTTCATGCTAAACGAGGAACTCATCAGTTTGGTCCAGATTATCATCTCCCCACACACATATATGTAATCGAGTGCTCGTTTTATATTAAGATAGCAAATCTTCATACTTTAATGGATTCTGGCTTCAATCTACTCCAACCTCCAACTTTTTCAGCCCATCCTTTAATATAATCAAAGAAAATCTGTTATATAAAATCAGGAAATCGTCATTATGCACAAAGAAACAGTGTATTAATTGTCCATGGACAGAATTTAATTGCTAAACTGAATTAACATGAACGTTTTTTTCTTATTATTTATCTATAGAATCTTCATGGAGTGATTGTAAAGTGTAGTATCTGTCCAGTTAAGGGTATAATGTTGAATTTGAAAACGCTCGTGTAGACTTAAAAGACTTTAAATAAAGTTTATTTTTTCAGTTAGTGGCAATCCAGTTAATAATTCAATACTAATTGTTAAATGGATATCTAGAGAAGTGTAAAACAAGAATTTAAAAATAAAACTGCTAAAATACATTAAGCTGGTGATCATTATTTTTTAATTCACTGTTATTCTATAAGAGCTGTTGAAAAGATCTTTGCCTTGCAGTAGGTTATTTTTTAAAAACGGATTTATTTTTTTCATTTACGTGTACAAATTAAATACCACCTAACACTATATAAACATGTAACCTATTAGTATTATTTACTTCATCCTTTATAAAAATTTATTGTAACATATAAAAATATGAAATGGTAATGAAATATAAACAGACGATGGAAAAAAATTATATAGATGATTTACCTAACACACAAGAAATCCTGGGACTTTCAATCTGTTTCTTACTTCATGCTTAAGGTGTTGATAATAATTAAACCAAATATTAACATTTTATAAATATCATGTAGAAAAATTCCTAAAAGAAACACTTTATATTTACTAATTGAACTCACTTTAATGATTATCTATGGTTGGACTTAGTATCTCATATTACCCCTCATTATAATTTTTTTTTCTATTATGCTCAAATACACAAACAAGCTATTTAATTAAGTAGATAATAGTAATAATAACAAGTCAGATGTCACATGACTTATATATAGCTTGCACTTACAAATATGTAAAATTAAGAGCGTGCTAATAGCTCTAAACAAGCTTTTTTTTTTTTATTTATGATAAATGCTACTACAAGAGAAGGCATTCAAATCATTTTTATCTTGGATTGTCCCCATCCCCAGACCGGTTTCGACCTATGAAAATGAGACAAGATTTAAATAATAACAGCATAGAAACTACATTTAATTTTAAATACTGAAAACAAATAATTTATTATAACAGTTTAATTATCAATAAAGCAAGTCATATATAACGTGACATTACTTTTATAAGCTTGTATTTACAAAAACGTAATACAGAGAGCATACCAATAGCTCAAACAAGCTCTTAATTGATAAGTGCAGTAAGAGAAAATATTTAAAATCTCTATCCTAAATATTCTTATCCCCAGCCCAATTGTTTTTGAGTTTATGGCTCACCTCAGTGAGAAGCTAGAATATTCAGACACTAGATCTGAAATATCAACTCAAAACCCAGCACTTATTTTATATGTAATATTTAAGTAGAAACTCTGAAATTTTTTGGACATGAAAATGTCTTTTACTCCATCTATCTACCTTAAATAGCAAGATGGGACTGAACCAAATTCAGATCTATCATATATTAATAGTCTCAGCATAGCCAAATCCATAAAGGCTTGTTTATTGATAATTATAATTTTACCTTTATGGCTTTGGCTATGTTAAGGCTATTAATATATGGTAGATCTGAGTTTGATTCAGACCAATATTGCTCTTTAAGTTAGATAGCTGGAGTAAAATACATTTTCATGTCCTAAAACTTCAAAAGTTTTTACTTAAATATTATGTATAAAATGAGTGCTGGTGTTTGAGTTGATATTTTAGGTCTAGTGTCTAAATATTCTAGTTCATCATTGAGGTAAGCCATAAACTTGAAACCAAATGGTTTGGGGATAAGAGTATTTCAGATAGAGATTTTAAATATTTTTCTTACTGCACTTAACAATTAAGAGCCTGTTTGAGCTATTGGTACACTCTCTGTATTACATTTTTGTAAATACAAGCTTATAAAAGCAATGTCACATTATATATGACTTGCTTTATTGATAATCATAATTTTACCTATATGGCTTTGGCTACATTGAGGCTATTAATATATGGTAGATCTAAATTTGGTTCTGTCCCATATTACTATTTAAGTTAGATAGCTGGAGTAAAAGACATTTTCATGTTTGAAAACTTCAGAGTATCTACTTAAATATTACGTAAAAATAAGTGCTGGATTTTGAGAATATTCTAGCTTTTCACTGAGGTGAGCAATAAGCTCAAAAACAATTAGTCTGGGAATAAGATTATTTTGGATAGAGATTTTCAATATTTACTCTTACTGCACTTATCAATTAAAAGCTTGTTATAACAGTTTAAGTAAAAAAAAATATTACTAATGGATATATGCAATAACGGATAAAAATAAATTCTTAATCTGACATAAATAATGAAAAAAAAGTATTACAACTCCAATAATCCCATCAACCAATTTTAAATTGCTCTCTATATACCTCTAACACCCAACTAACTTACTTTACTATCACATAGATAGTATATTTTCAATATATCTAAATGTATTATAATAATACATTAGTAAATAATAAGGTTATAATTATAACAATAATAATAATAATACAACTAGTGTTTTCCTGAAGGTTTGTGATGATGACATTTTAGTTATATTTATATATTGGATTATTTCCATCAACTACTATTAAGTAATAAATGTCTTTAGGAAAATTGAACTTACTTAAATTTTCCAATTATATTCAGCTCTTAGTATTAGCACACAGATTAGTATAAGCACAATATTTGGAGTGGTATTATTCTCCTCTCTTCTTTCAATTTCATATTTTTACTTTTAATTTTTGTAATAATATATATAATATTTTGTTTTAAAATGATTATATCTAATTTGAATAGTAATGCACTAAAAACCAAAAAATAATTTCATTTTTTGATCATGGTTTGAGTTGATGTATTTACAATTTGTATTGGTATGTTTAGCTTGAAATAAAAAGTGCATGTGTTGAGGGGGGGCATCCATAAATTAGCTAATTCAATTACAATATTATATATATTCCATCCTTATTTTTAAAAGGTTGCCTTGACAACAGTTTGAGATTGTTGATTGTAATTGATATTGAGATTGTCTAATTGTTAACTGGTTTCTAATGAAATATATATATATATATATTACTTTTTAGTATTTGGATATTCTGCAACAGCCTTTTTTTTAGTTATTCAAATTTAAAAAATAACAATATAAATAAAGTCACAGCATTTATTAGTTTTTGAAATGAAATTTGCAACATTAAAAACCATTTCTAAGATTGTTTATGAAGGCTACATTTTTTAAAAAAGCCAGTGTTATTATTAAAGAAAATGATAAAGATTCCATTTGTTTTCCTTTGTTTTTAATGAATATTTAATGAATATGTTGGTTTTTTTTAATATATACCATCATCTAGTATGCATCATTAAAAACTTACCAAACTTATATCATGTGCTTTGAAATTTGTCCTACCACCACCATTGAACTGGACAACTGGCTGATACCTATCACATACAAAATTTGAAGAAAATTTAAGTGATGAAAATATGTTAAAAACTGATTACATGATTTGTCATACAAAAACAATCAGAATTTCGAAGTTAAATAAAAACGTTTAAAGATAGATTATTCTTTTTCTTTTGGATTCAAATATATAACATTAAATATAGCTCTAGAGGTATGGAAATAAAAATTCAAACCAATACAATATATGTTTGTTTGTAAAAATTGTGTATTTATCAATATTACAGAATTTTTATCTGTACATACATTTAATTCATTTTGAAAACAATATACTTGACTCAATATTTATGATTATGAAATGGTATAACCATTTTTAACCATCATTTTGGATCTGATTTAGAATGGTCAAGTATTTCTTAATTATTTATTTGTTATTTTTTTATATCTATTTTAAACTCTATTTAGCTCTTTGTAATTTTAAATGACCCTATCCACTTAATGCAACAGAACTAATAGGGTGATAAATAATTGACCATAAATTGATACACCATTTTATATTTAGTAGAAAAAAAATACTATAGTGTTAAGTCACATAAATTATTTAACAATGAATATGATGAGATGATGATGATCATGCAGAATATAAATAACTGTATAGATTTCCATAATTAGAATAAAAACAAAGAGGAGGATGCTATAAAGATAAATTTTCATAAGTGAATGACACATATACATATGGCATGTGTTTGTTTTGCAAAAACAAATACTTATAACATTGTAAATCAAAGAATATTATAAGTTTAATAGTCAATAACCAGAGTTGTTAAGATAGTCATCTTGTCTACCAAATCACAAAATATTATTTATTTCCTTCTGCACACAAATGACCAGCAAATGATTAAAAAGGGCAAGATTCAGATACTAGGACATATTATATATAGTTTATAAATTAACAATCCATAGAAAAGCCATAAAAAGAATTAATAGATATGCGTCATTATTAGAGAGATTAATAGTAATTCAAAAAATGTAATTATTTAAATAAAGGCTCTAATAATGGAGCTTAACACAAAATAACATCTCTACTATGTTTTCCATTCTTTTTTCCTTTTCTCTTACTTTGATTTATAAATGGAAAGCAAAAGTCTTCCTGGAGGATTGTGATAATGGTGTTTTAGAAATATTTTTATATTGGAATATTTCCATTATCTAAAATGAGTATTGAATGTCTTTAAAAAAAAATTAAAGGTACTAATTACTTAGCCAGGCTTGACCACTTGATGGCATTGTTGCCAGTCAAAAACAATACAATGTAATGTTTCTGGGCTTTGATTTTGACAAATATGGTGAATTTTTGTCTATACAGCAATTTTGCCAATTTATTTTTTGGCTATATGGCTATTTTTTAGCTTAATTGAGACTTTTTTTGGCCTAGACAGTGATTTTCTTTTTTGGCTATATGGCAATTTTTGCCTATACAACAATATTGGGGGGGGGGGCTATATGGTGATTTTTGCTTATATGGCAATTTTTTTATTTGACTATATGGCAATTTTTTTTGCCTTTATTTGTATTATGCGATTTTTATTTAGCGATTTTTTCCATTATTTTAGCCTACGTTTTTAATTTTTTTATTTTTAGAATTTTTAAAAAATCTTCCTACTAATATATTACAATAATAAAATGAATACATAAACACATCTTTACTGCTGATATAGTAAAACTTTTATTTTTAAAACCAATTTCTATTACCTTTTTTTATATATAAAAATACAAAACCAAAAATAACATTGGCTCAGTGACAACAAAGTATTTCTCAACCCAGCCCCTCCACAATGATGATAGAGTAAATCTTTTATTTTTAAAAACAATTTGGATTACCTTTTTTTAAAAATAAAACAAACCAAAAATAACTTTTGTCTTAGTGATGACAAAGTATTTCTCAACTCACACCCTCCCCCAAAAAAATAAAAAATAAAAACATTCAATCTTTTGACTTTTTCAACTTTCTTTTTTTTTTTTGGACTGATTTGTATAGAATCACAACCTTCTGTTTTGAAAATGTGTGCAATCAAATACCTTCAGTTGCAGGAGCAGCACTGACATTGGAAACTGGCACAATTTCAAAATCTGCTTGCCGTAGTGTGCCATTTTATTTGTCTCATATAGTTCCTTGGGAAAGCATGATTTTTCGTGTGAGCTCAGCCAAATCATATTCAACCCTACCCTTTAAAAATGCTTTGCACATTTCAATTTCTGTAGGAAAGGGTTGGGGTGGTGTGACAATTCTTAGTGAGTGAAACTGCATGATTTAAGAAGAAATTAAATTACTATTTTATGAATATTTTAAAAATTGTGCCACTTGAAATCCACACACTGTCAAACGATACAGTAGCAAACTGAAATGTGCGAATTCATATAAAGTGTCATGAAGCACAAAACAAGTCCTAATATTTTTGTGCAAATGCCATCAAGCAGCCTAAAATAGCTAAGATAAACAGAACTGTTTTCTTAACCATAAGTCAGGCCCAAGAAATGGCATTTGTAGCTGTTTTTGACTGGCAACAATGCCGTCAAGCGGCCAAGCCCAGCTATGTAATTAGTGCCAATTTAACTTTATTTAAATATTCCAAATACATGGCAGGATGGTTCAGTTGGTTAGAGCATTATCATAAAATTCAATACTCAAGAATTTAGGGGTCCAGGTTTGAATCCCATGCTAGTACTGTCACTGGTCAGGCCTGCAATACAGGAAGAAGAGGTGAGAATAATACCTCTCAAAATGTTATGCATTTACAAACCTGTTTAATGTGCTATTACTAACAGGTGAATGCATTTGGAATATTTAAGTAGTATTATTTTTTTTCAAAAGACATTCAATACACACATTAGATGATAGAAATACTCCAATATAAAATACAATGGAAAGCAAAAGTGCTTTCTTTTAAAATAATTTCCATTTGCATATATTTTGAAATTTTTCATTTAGATATATATATACTAAATATAAACTCAAAAAAAATTTAAAATAATAATTAATAAATGCAAATACTTTACATATAATGACTTAAAGGCAAGAAAATATTAAAACTTGAATGTAATTTCTGAAAGTTAAATATTTTTTATTTTAAATATTAGAATGGTTCCCAACATAACACTAGAGATCAATTGTTCTGATTATTGCATGATTACATTAAAGTGAATCTGTCGGCAATAAATAGCGACTCTTGACTCAAGTTTGCCACTTTCCAAAAAAGAAAACTATCGTATATCTTTTTCAGCAAATGAATAACGCCAAGCAGTTAATTTTTTTTTCCCTTCTAGCATTTTTTATTTTCGTCATCATTTATAAGTTAATTTTTCAAATGAGTTTAAATATTTAAATATAAATATTTTTACAAGCAGATTTATTGAATAAATTAAAATAGCTTTTACAAAATCCATACAGATATGGGTTTATTTCTTTTGATGTTGACTGCTCTTAGATTAAAGTTGTCTTGGTTATTTATTACCATGAATTAAATAAATTTCCAGAATTAGTAATTGTAAGTCCGTGGCTTTAAATAATGGAACTTCAAGATTTCTTATCTGATACAGGTAAAAGTATGAAGATAATAGATGGGCTATCCATTAATTTATGCAAAAGTAGTTTGTTAAAGTCAGTTGGACTTTTTAGCTTTGCATTTTCTTTGGGTTAACCATTTATTCAGAATATAAATTGGTTTATTTTAACTGTCCTGATAGTAAACACCACTAATATTATTTTAAACTGAAATAACAATGTAATTAAATCAAATAAATGAATTGTTCTGCCTTTTATAAGTTCTTCTAAAAAATACAATTTATTCTGCCAAAACATAAAAATAGTCAAGCGTTGTTAGCTGAGAGGTCATCGCAGTCGCCTTGTAAGCAAGTAGTTGGTTGCAGACGGTTGTGCGTTTGACTCCCGGAAAATGCCATGACATATGATAAAAATATATATATATTTTTATAAATATTGTTTCATAATTATTTTGGTTGTCACTCATTAATTAATTCACTTGATATAATTAAAAAAATGATTTTTCGTAGACTTTTAGATAATTTTCCAGGATTTCTCCTATATTTAAATACAATTATAGTGAATAAGTAAAGGAAGTTTGAAAGTCTGAGTTCAAATCCTCTCTAATTACAGGGTTTCTTCTAAATATTTTAGTTAAATTTCAGATAAGATGTAACCAGGCCAATTATTAATTAAAAACTTGTATATTGAAATTATGCCATCAAATAACAGTATTTAACTGAACCACATTTAAATCAAAAGTGAACTGCTTGTAATTTATTTCTCTGTGTGAAAACTGGAAATATCACAACTTTTTCATCATTTTCACAATTAAATCAATCTTCCATAAAAAGTTTTATACAGTAAGTAGAAGATTTACACTGACTTTTAAATGTAAAAGTTGATAATTTAATGGCATTTCTCACTAATATTTTTTACATAAAGCCAGATAATTATTAGATGTTCAGATCTTAATTACTGACAATGGAATGTATTAGAGAAATTTATTCTTTAAAAATAATTCAACAGAATTTAATTATTTTGTTCTCCGCCAGAAAAGACATTCTGTATAGGCAATGAGTAATCATATGTATATTAATTGACTTTGTTTTTTACTTTTAAGATTTATTTCAATATTTTTTTTTTCATTAAGACAATCTGAATTTATGTAAATTGTGTAAAAACATATTACAATATCATGTTTAGAAAAAAGCAGCAGTTTATATTTAATGAATGTTAGATCAAGCAGTTTTAATCAATTCACCCAACTGAGATATTTTTGCATTTTGCTTATATTAAAGAAAAAAAATTAGTTCTCAAATATACCATTGCCCTAAACTCCATAAAAGACTTTGTTCAAGTCATAGTATTTATATAAACATGGCTAGTTCTAACTGTAGTTTGCACTCCATTTTTAAGTGGGCAACAGAAATGAACCAGGCATGTCATAAAATTGAGTGACTTTTGTGCTTGGATTGACTACTGATTTATAATCAGGCTTCCAAAACAAAAATATTATATTCATATTTTTATGGAAAGTGGATTTTTTTTTCTAATTATTCAAAAATTTTCAGAAATTTGTTTTATTTTGCACATGAACTTCATTTTTATATTCATTTGTTTTTTTTAAATCCCTGTCTACAATGATTCTCTTTATTGTATTCTCAAGTCATTTATTGTAGGCTTCAGTAATAAATGGAGATGAGATGATATATTGCTATAATAATCAAATCTCTAGTTCTTTTTTTTGGTTCTGATCTGCATATGTGAGAATTTTAGGATTCAAAGTTGGAACTAATGCTGAAACTATAAGACTTTTGAAAACCAAGCTAATTCTCCTACACAATCATAAAGATTTGATATTAAATCAGTTTCTTTATTTTAGTAATTTGGGTTTTTGCCAACTATACATCCCCTTCTATTCCTAACTTTTGAAAATACAATATCTCGTGACTTTTTCAGCTTATTCATATTCTTCCATGATCAATTCTTTCTTCTCTATTCTAGAGCCACTTGCTACAAACTTGAGTAATCGATAAAAGTTGATAATATAATGCTATAATATACAAAACACCAACTATTGGGTTTTATCTTTGTCAATGAGAACTTAGGCAGTAAGACTTTGATGCATCAAGCAGCCATTGTTATTTCTTTATATTAAAATCTTAGTGTTTTGATTTATTTCAAGTTATTTGTTGGAATAGTGTAAAAAAATAAAAAGAGTTGCCATGTGCATAAGTCCTTTACTTTCAGTTTTGAAACCTAAGTCTTCACTGATGAAGGCAAACGCCAGAAACCTGGCTGGAGATTTTGTTGTTATAACACTAATACAAACTCAAAATTATTCAAATTTACTGACTCCAAAACAGGCGGAAAACACAGCTTTTGTAATCTGAATTCAATCATTATAATGTTTCCATATATTTTTGATATATTTTTTATGAAAATATATACTTATTTTAAAAAAAAAAAAAAAAGATTTATTGATAACTACAAGATAGAATACTTTTAAATCTGAAGCTTACTCTAATCAAAGAAGGGTATAATAACTACCGAAAGAGGAAAATATTTTTGCTTAGGTGGTTATTTCTTAATCTAAGATTTTATTTAATTTAGTGCGAAAATATAAATATTAGTTTAAAGAAAATAAGAAATACTTAGAAACAATCATTAAATTTATACTCATATAAATAAGAAGAGAGAGGGGGGGAGAGAAAAGTAGTTTAGTTAGCTTTGCGTCTCTCTAATTGAGTAAGTTTATTAGTGCTAGTTGTTTTATTTATTTTTATAATGTAACTTGTTTTTCCAGTTCTGGTTGATGAACAATTAATACACCATGGAACAATAACTGCGCTCCTGCAACTTAAGCTTAATATAAAATAAATATTTCTTTTACTATTTCTACTACTTACGTTAATTAAACAATATAATTTTCTACATCGAATGCTAAAAATACTTTTTAAAAAATAAAAATGTAACATAAACTTTTATTTATAATTTATTCCTTATACCCAACATACTATCAAAAAACATAATAGCTAATTATAACATAGGAATTTTGTTTGGGGCATTCAACATATCTGATGTAACAGACAGAGATGAGAACTTAATATCTTTTATTTAACATGTTATAAAATAGTTATGGTGGTGAGCTTTAAATAAAAAATAATTAAAGAAACTACTTGCTTAGTGATCAAATGACGTGTTCGCTTAGTTTAGATACCTTTAGCTTTTGAGTCAGCATTTCATGATTGCACTACACCAATGTGAGATTTAGGATGCCCTAAGCCAACCATTTCAATTTTTTATGTTTTAATTTCCTGTAGGAAGAATTAAGTCATACGGATATTCTTTAGTTATTCTTTATCTATTAGATCACCTAAGCAACTACCTACGGGCAATGATTTTAAGCTTGTATTATAATAATTACGCAAATAGAAATAATAACTGAAAATATGCTCATTATAAATAAGCAAAGTAGTTGTTAGAAATTATTTTTTATAATGATATTTCGTCAAATGTCAGAAAAATAGATTAAAATAAAATAAAAATCTACAAATATAACTTTTTTTTATCAAGTTTTATATTAATAGTTTAATTATTAAAATTGCATAAATCTTTTTCGTTTTGCATTTTAAAACTTATACGGTAATCTAAAAATAAGGCATGTAAAACTTTGAATAAAATAATGTAAATAAAACATGTTGTTTATATATGTGTGTGCGAAAGAATTTTGTGACTTATCGGTAACACATCGCCCTGCTATGATCATGATCCAAATTTGAACCTGGCCCTAAGTAAAATTTGGATTTTTTTTTTTTAAAATTACAAAGATAAGATTTTTTAAAAAATTTAACCGATCATAAAACAATCTAACCAGCTATCCAAAATTGGTCAATAAATGGATTTCTAGATATTCTTAGCTATAATTTAAAACAAAGATTAAAACCCACTAGTGTATAATGTATTCTTATTCACTTATCTGAAGAATTGTTAGAGAGGCTTTGCCATTTAATAGTTTGTTTTTAGTTCTATTTTTTTTTTCTTTGTGTAAAGAAAGCTAGCTACTCTGATTTGTATATATATATATACACCTGGGTCTCTTTTTACGCGGACTTATTTAACACGATTTTGAAGTTAAGCGATTCATATTTCACCGAAAGTCGAACTCCGATAATGCGCTATTACTTTAAATAATAAATTTCGAGCACTTACGTTATATTGAAAATAATAGCACATTATTGGAATTCGACTTTCATCTTAGTAATTTCAATATTTTCAGTGCTTTATAATAGTAACATTTTATGCAATAATGAAATTAAAATCATGATTTCCACATTTTATGTATACACACATTAAATTTTATAAGATTAAAATGTAAATTTGTTCAAACATTGTGTGTGTTAATTTTGCATTTTAAATCACATTCTGTTTTTGCTTTTTAAAAAAGAAAGTAATCAATTTTTTTTTCATATGTCATAGCATTGGCCGGGACATGAACCACACCCATCTGCAACCAACTACTTGCTTGCAAGGTGGGTGCGATGACCTCTCAGCTAACAACGCCATTTAGTGTCCACAAGTTTATTTTTAAAAGGTGAGTAATAGCAGTGGGCACAATTAAATTTGGCAATTAAAAATTAAAATCTGATTTTTAATTGTAATTAACAATTTAAAAATGACTTACGGCGAAATTTGATTTTTAAACGGAATTGAAAATTAAAGACAAAAATAAGAATTTAATTTTTAGTTGTTAGTTTTAATTAAATTTTTCCCAGCAGTGATGAATAAATGTCTTTTTATTATCATAAGTCTAAGTTCATAAACAATTAATAAAATCATCATCTCAAAGATTAATTACTAATTAAGTTGTCAACAGAAAACCATTAACACAATATGCGAGTGAACTTGGTGCTAGTTGTATTTCCTCTTGTGAAGAATCTTTATTTTTTACAAGTTTGCAAATGAAACTGTTTATCCGCGATAATAATTAAAACGTGTATAAAAAATGTAAATTACTGTACTGTAAATTATGCATAAAAATTTATTATTTTGAATAAAATTAAATATTATAGTTAAAAAAAGTTTGTCTTGTATTAATTTTTTTCAAATTTGAAATTTTTTAGTCATATTTTATTTCCTTATTTTTTTTGCTCGAATTTTAAAGTAAATTTTATGTTGGTGCTTCACTTTTACGTGAGTTTTGAAAAATCACAGTCCGTATCTCCCCTTTTTCAAGGTAAGTTGCATCTATTTTTGCATGATTTTGTTTGCGCATGTTTTCTGAGGAACCTATCTATCATGTAAAACGAGACCCAGGTCTATTATCATACATTAATACATAGAACAGACCAATCATAGAATAAATATAAGAAAGTAAGAACAAATGTTGGCAGTTAGAGAAAAATCCAATTCATCAGCCATTTATTCACACATTAAATTAACTAACAATCATGAGATCAATTTTAATAAACACATTTTCTGGAAAAAATTGAACAATATGACCAAAGACTGGTAAGGGAAGCTATATATATTTTTATAAGGCCTAAAAGCATAAATGAGATGTGTGAATCGAAGAAAATTAACAATATTTGGAAAGAACTATTGGAAGATAAAATATTTTTAAAACTTCTCAACCAATAGAATTTGAGAATGAAGAGAAAATAATAAATGAAAAAAAATAACAATTTTAAATCTCACCACTCATATTCTTATGATTTGAGAAAGAAGAAACTCTTAGAAAAATACTTGTTATTGTACTTAAAGGTCAGCTACTTAGGTATTATATTTTTATTTCACCAGAAGTTATCGGTGAGAATATTAGAATTGACATATGTTATCACATATATACATGCATTTATATATATTTTTTAAATTATGCCCAAACATTAACATTAATTTGTATGTATTGTAATCTTGCATTTATATGCTTGCTTTTTATAAAGGTAAAAATAATAATCTAAATATCAATAAGAAAAAGGAGGTAAATCAATTAAAAATAAAAATAAACTAGAGATTAAAAATAAATTATTCAAATGCGGTCAACCTCGGGTAATGCGCTATTTCTTAAATATTACAAATCTCTGCGCACTCGCATGCCAGTAAGAGTTTAAAAAACTTAAGTGAATTACTTAAATTTAGAGAGCATTTGTATATACACCAACTCTCACTGACCATGCTTAAGTCAAAGTTTGAGTCTATTGTGTGCCCGATGCTATAATCAAATATTGAATTGTACAGATTTAGTTAATAGTGCATTCATTATCTGAGATTGACTTTAGTTTGAATAATTTCAAAATTTTCGGCACTTTATAGTAATATTTTAAAAATAAATAAATCTAATTAAAATCGATAGAAATTTTTGGAATATTAGATAATTATACATTATATTATTAATAGACAGGGTATGAGCACAGACTTTCACATGACCCACCACTCTCCACACTATCTCATAACACTGATACACCTGAACACACATATGTCGAAAAGATAAATAATCACCAATATACGTATTTCATGCTAAACCAACAATCATCAGTTGGTCCAGATTACCATCTCTACACATATATGCTATATTATTAAATTAATTCATTAAAATTGTGCAGTATAATATAAAATTTTTAACATAGTGTACCGGGTCGAACCGCTGAAACCACCTACTTATACGTATATATAAGTTTTGGCCGGTTTCAAACTCCTTCACAATACATTTATAATATTATAAAGGTTAGGTGAACGAACCGGCACGTTCGAGCAAAATGGGAGATCTTATTAATAGCTTTAACTATCAACAATGGCCCATCTCGGCTGCTAGATTCAAACCCCTACCATCCAAATACTTTATTTGTTTCGGGGTAAACCCCGGGGCGCCAGCTAGTCTGAAGACTAACATATTCGGGTAGTAGGCTCATAATCCAGCGCTCGAAACAATTCCCTTAACCAGCCCAGTCTAATTTTAATCAATGATATTTATTGCTAATAAGATATTGATAAAAAGAATTGACCGACAGATCAAATTTAAATTTAAAAATAATTTATTTCAATCAACATCAACTAAGTTTAAATATAATTTACTAACCAACATCAACGCATTCTAAACATTTTATAAATCCAAATTTCACACACGCACATTTTAAATTTACATATGATAGGATATTTCATGAACAAAGCAACATAATCTTAGACATTTAAATTAACTCTCATTCGCAAAAATAATAATAAAGCATTAATGACATTTGAGACTCTAGCACACACATCAATAGTTCCTTTTATGTATGATAGAGTTCATATAATGTTAATCTTCAATATTTACGGATTACAGTGGTGACTACTACTGGTAAATAATAATAATAAAACAGATACCTAGGATTTTTTTTTCTTGTCGGTGGCTACTTCTGCTGCTTCTAATGGATTGTATCTAACCGGTTAGATTTTGTTTATGGAAGAGAATTTATGGTAATCCGTTGGTTTCTTCTTGGAGACAGCTGCACGTTTTGACGGAGGGTTTCTGTGTTGTTATCCAGACATTATTTCTCAGGCAGGTTTTGATGGTCTTATTGGACTAACAAGGCTGGAGCGCAAGCGTATATTTCCAAAAGCTTTTCAGCACTGCATTTCTGTAAACTGACACAGTAAAACTAGACTGAATTTCAAACTCCCACTGAATGTCTGATAAACGAAAAAAGTCTATTTATACCTGCGACGTGTTTTTGTTTTAATATCCTCCGGCAATACGTGTTGTCGAAATTCCTTTAGATTAATTATTATGACAACGTGTTTTTCGATTGAATATTTTATTAGTAGTAGCTATTTTAAAATGTGTTGTTTTCATATCTTTAATTAGCAGTCCACCACTGTGTTTCTTTTGAAATACATTTCATTTCTTTATTCATTTTTCTTTTTTTATATTATTCTTACATGCATACTTTTGTTTACATTCGCACGCACTAATATAATCTATTACAATAAACTGGAATGAAAAGAGATTTTTTTTTTTTTATATCTTAATAATTTTAACTTTTTACGAAACTCTTAGTTTGTTTTTTTTTTTTATTATAGGAAAACTCCCTCTCCCCTCTTTAAAGTAATTAATTGTAACTTTCAAATTCTTTTTTCCGAAAGATTTTGATAATAATTTTTATCCAAAATTATTTTATATACATGTGCCAATTTGGCATTGGCACATTACACCCCCCTTCGTTTTAGAGTAAAATGCGTCATTTTTGACCATTTTATCTCTTGCAATTTTAATTGTTGACTGTAAAGATTTATTAATTTTTTTTATTCTAGATAATTCCTACACATGTGTATATGTGCAGCATAATTCTACACCTACTAATATTCTAGATATCGAGTTATTACTGGACTTGCTTACAGGGAAACTATAATAAATACATCCCTTTTTCCACTCACCATAAGGTGCAGCAGTACCAAGAAAATAACCTAAAAGGATATCTGGATAAATACATTTAAGATACTCATCATAAGGTATCGTATTTACCGAATATTACAGTGTATGTGCGCGTATATACCCATGCATACTTATTTATTTACTAACATTTTTCTTGATTAACATGTGCGTTGATCACTTTTCCTAAGTATTGACCATTTCAAATTCTTATTTTTCCTAGAGTGCATGTAATATTAAGAGAAGTAGGCAGCAAAATATAAGGCAATTCAACACACAGATCGACTTTGTGCTGATTTAAACCAACTTTTAACTTCTTGCGGAAGTCGTGACTACAGCATGGGCAACTGTTGTGCACAACGGATCATGAACAGGGACTTTAAGATTGCGAATGGCAGGACTATCTCTACTGCACATTCGACTTACTAAAACATTTATTTTATTTGGTTACTGGGACTTTCCTCCAGATTTATTAATTTTTATATGCCAGGACTTTTCTACTGGCGCATCATCATCAATATTAATTATTTTTCGCACTACCCATCTGTAGAACAAAATCACCGTAAGACAAGGCTTAATCCAACAAAAGTCAGGCCTGGAACTTATCTCCTTGCTCAAATACTCGCACACACCTCATCCTAATTTAATACCCTTTTCTTTTTTTTCCTTTTTTTTTTTAACTTTATTTAATAATGTTTTATTTCCATTAATACGTTCATTATACACTTATTTATTTCATTTTAAAAAAAAAACATTTTCATTTCGTTTGTCTATTTTGATTTTACACATTTATTTTGTGAATGTCACGCTCCGCTAGGTTCTAGACTTATGAGCTGGGATATCAATAGAATCGATAAGACATAATTGAGGGTTTTGACATAAATCATTTTATCGTTCCTTTAACATTTTAAAAACTCTAAGATTGTTATTTATTTACTAAGATTAACTTTAATTTATCATCATTCATTTATTTTTGATTTATTATTTTAATTTTAAATAGAAGTTTTAAATTTAACAAATTATTGACGTTAGAATAATCATATTCGAGTTCATTGTCCATTTCCGGTCCTTTTTGTTTATTTCCTTTACTATTCCGCCCGATTACTAACTTTTAAACTATGTCCGGTGGTTCCTTCTTTCTTTCTACTAACTCACTATCATAAATTATACTCCATATTCTCACTTCTATCTCTGGATTAAAATCTATTTTATCTCTTTTTCTTTCCGTTTTATTTTTTTCCTTGTAAATTAGAAAATTTTTAAGCTTCACAGACCTCCGTATTTTTTCTAACCGTGAATATTTTTTTTTACGCTTTCTCTTTGTTTTAAATCTATGTTTAAAACAACTACGAACTTTTACATTAACCTTTTTAAATTTTTGTGAAAACTTTTCTACGCTATTTTCTAACTTGAACTTATGTCTCTCTTCTATTTCTTGATCTATTTTTTTCTCTGTGTTAGCACTATCCTGTTCTGCTTTACTTTCTATTTCAGTCTGTGGGCTATTTTGACTACGATTTATTTGATTTACTTTCACAGTTAAATTCGTAACTTCAACTTTTATTTCTTCAATTATTTTTCTATCTTCTATCTTATTTTTTTCTATTGCTTGGTAAGCAGTCTCTATTTTATTCTCTACTTGTGTTTTAATTTCAACTATTTCTTCCCTAATTTCTTCTTTTATTTTATTCTGGCCCATTTCGATCCGGTCCTTTAGCTTTTCAAGCATTTCAGCTTGCCCTTCCAATTTACTCTTCATTTCATTATTTTGGTTTTTAAGCTCTTCGGCTATTTTTTTATATTCTTCTGCTGTTTCTTTTTGTTTTTCGAACATGCAAGTTAATAAAGCTATGATTTCCCTTTTTTCTTTGTTCGGGATATTTTCTATATTTTTACCTTGAGTCTCCATTTTGGCTTTATTTTATTTTCAAATTTATAATTTTAAACACTTTTTTATCATTATTTTTGATACCGTTTTATTTTAATAAGTTTACTAATTTCTATTTTATTTATTTCTTTCTAAACTGGAAATACACGCTGACTCCGCTCTCCTTTGTCCGTTTATCCTACCCGATCTTAATGCTTTAACTCCGCCCAAACACCCAACTGTCATTTATTTAAACAGAACGGAAATAGCACAAAATCTCTTTTCATTTAAAGAAGTAAGAAAAAAAAAAAAATTCGGTCAATTCTTTTTTTTTATTTTTAATTTAATACATTTTTACCTACGTAATTTAGATTTCTTTAAGGTTTTTATTTTTAAACAAGAAACACAAACATTTATTTACTGTTATTTCTTAGGTTCAGCCCCAAACGTTGGGTAAAGCCATTTATGTACCGGGTCGAACCGCTGAAACCACCTACTTATACGTATATATAAGTTTTGGCCGGTTTCAAACTCCTTCACAATACATTTATAATATTATAAAGGTTAGGTGAACGAACCGGCACGTTCGAGCAAAATGGGAGATCTTATTAATAGCTTTAACTATCAACAATGGCCCATCTCGGCTGCTAGATTCAAACCCCTACCATCCAAATACTTTATTTGTTTCGGGGTAAACCCCGGGGCGCCAGCTAGTCTGAAGACTAACATATTCGGGTAGTAGGCTCATAATCCAGCGCTCGAAACAATTCCCTTAACCAGCCCAGTCTAATTTTAATCAATGATATTTATTGCTAATAAGATATTGATAAAAAGAATTGACCGACAGATCAAATTTAAATTTAAAAATAATTTATTTCAATCAACATCAACTAAGTTTAAATATAATTTACTAACCAACATCAACGCATTCTAAACATTTTATAAATCCAAATTTCACACACGCACATTTTAAATTTACATATGATAGGATATTTCATGAACAAAGCAACATAATCTTAGACATTTAAATTAACTCTCATTCGCAAAAATAATAATAAAGCATTAATGACATTTGAGACTCTCGCACACACATCAATAGTTCCTTTTATGTATGATAGAGTTCATATAATGTTAATCTTCAATATTTACGGATTACAGTGGTGACTACTACTGGTAAATAATAATAATAAAACAGATACCTAGGATTTTTTTTTCTTGTCGGTGGCTACTTCTGCTGCTTCTAATGGATTGTATCTAACCGGTTAGATTTTGTTTATGGAAGAGAATTTATGGTAATCCGTTGGTTTCTTCTTGGAGACAGCTGCACGTTTTGACGGAGGGTTTCTGAGTTGTTATCCAGACATTATTTCTCAGGCAGGTTTTGATGGTCTTATTGGACTAACAAGGCTGGAGCGCAAGCGTATATTTCCAAAAGCTTTTCAGCACTGCATTTCTGTAAACTGACACAGTAAAACTAGACTGAATTTCAAACTCCAACTGAATGTCTGATAAACGAAAAAAAGTCTATTTATACCTGCGACGTGTTTTTGTTTTAATATCCTCCGGCAATACGTGTTGTCGAAATTCCTTTAGATTAATTATTATGACAACGTGTTTTTCGATTGAATATTTTATTAGTAGTAGCTATTTTAAAATGTGTTGTTTTCATATCTTTAATTAGCAGTCCACCACTGTGTTTCTTTTGAAATACATTTCATTTCTTTATTCATTTTTCTTTTTTTATATTATTCTTACATGCATACTTTTGTTTACATTCGCACGCACTAATATAATCTATTACAATAAACTGGAATGAAAAGAGATTTTTTTTTTTTTATATCTTAATAATTTTAACTTTTTACGAAACTCTTAGTTTGTTTTTTTTTTTTTTTTTTATAGGAAAACTCCCTCTCCCCTCTTTAAAGTAATTAATTGTAACTTTCAAATTCTTTTTTCCGAAAGATTTTGATAATAATTTTTATCCAAAATTATTTTATATACATGTGCCAATTTGGCATTGGCACAATAGTAATATAAAAATATTAACGAAATAATAAATATTTCTGTCAATTGCAATATGTGAATTGAAATAATTATATCTTTGTATGTGGAAATTTATATTTTTTATATGTGCGTGTGTGCATGGTTATTGATGATGTCAAAAGCTCAAAGTTTATTAAGTATTTCTAAAAGTTATGTGCTAGAGGAAATTATGTTAAAGGATTGGTAAGCAATTCCAAACACCCTTAAAAATAACCAAATTATTTAATAATAGTACGCTCTCATCAAAAACATTATTTTGCTTTTAAACAAACTTTAACACCCACAAGGAAGCACTGGGTTAGATGGTTTCTTTTACAAAAACTTTTATTATCTATACAACATAGATCAGATTATTGCAAGCCTTTAAAAAAAATCTAATTCTGAACTAACCATCCAAAAATAATAATCCAAATATATGGTCAACTAATGTTTCAATGAAGTATAATGTGGCATTAAAGTGTGCCGTTTTTTTTTTTTTTGTTTGTTTTTTTTCATTTTGACCAAATCATAGGCGAACTAAATTAAAAAAAGGTTGTAAATCGTTTCTCGACTAATTATTTACGTGAAAATATTGGTGGTGGTTGAGAAAGAAGTCTAAACAATAAATTTTTATCATCTACAAGTGAATTTCATTTAATTTTATTTTACTTTTATTTAAAATTCCAAATCTTTTTAAATTATACAAATTGTCTACTAGTAGGTAATTAATTCATAATATATTTTTAATTTAGCTTATATTTTAATAGTTTCATAATTAGTGGATATAGACAAAAATATTTTAAAGTTTATTGCATCAAATTTTAATTTCAAAAATGACAATCTTAGAGAAGTGATGTAAATATTAGAAATACAGGCATTCTTCATATACCTGGAGCTTAATTGTAAATCCCTATATTTACAATTAAGCTCCAGGTATATAAAGATTGCCTGTATTTCAAATATTTACACATTAAGTGTGCATCCTGCTTATCCCTCTTCTATGTATTTAAATGGATAAGATCCTATACATGAGAGTTCAAAG
This sequence comes from Epiperipatus broadwayi, assembly GCA_028023455.1. Lineage (NCBI taxonomy): Eukaryota > Metazoa > Onychophora > Udeonychophora > Euonychophora > Peripatidae > Epiperipatus > Epiperipatus broadwayi. The sequence continues at coordinate 175 of JAQFVV010015059.1, read as the reverse complement.
TGACTTGAGGTCAACATGAGCATGCAATAATATTGGCGTCAGCATGGATCTGAGCTTTCCATCGTCAGATTTCAATGGTATGGATTGCTGAAGAGTTGGAATAGACTGAAGCCTGTCCATTAAAATATAGGGTTTGCTATCTTAATATAAACTGAGCACTTATTATATATATATA
>JAQFVV010015058.1:0-21199 GCA_028023455.1 Epiperipatus broadwayi | reverse complement strand
AAAATAAAAAAATTGAATATGTAAAAAATATTTCAGAAAAACAATAATATCACTTAAAACATATATATATATATATATATATATGATCACTAGATGGAGTTTACCAATAGCTCTAACTCAGCTTTTATTTTATAAGTGCCAAAGTTATAAAAGAATTGAAAATCTTTATCAGAAAGTCCCTATCTCCGGACCAATTGGTTTCGAAGCTTGATGACTCACATATATATATATATATATATATTCTCAACCACAAGTTATATATTATTTAAAATAATTAAGTGGGCTTCTTAAATTAATCAATAATTCAATTGATATTTTTAAAACTAGTGATGGAATTAACTAATTTATGGACTATTTACAGTTTTATTTAAGTTACAGTACAACAAAAATCAGAATTAGAAAAATAAATATTTTTTTTTTAATTCATTACTTTATCCAATTTAAATAAAAGTGTTTTTTTTTTATAAAATATTTTTTTATATATATTATTGAGATTTTATTTGTTTCTTTGACTTTCTCATGGCATCTCACAATTATCTTCACATATATTATCATTACCAGTTGGTATGTACCCCAGCCTGTGGAAAGGCCAACATTTTTGTATTAATTGTTTTAATTGATTGCTTTAACAAATTTCATTCATGCATGTGGAGCGCCAAACTATGTGAGATCGGGATCTTATAGAACTCCATTGGATCAACTAACCTAAACAAAATGTAAATACAATACTATAGGCATCTATTATTTTTCCTCACTAAATAAGTCATAGTTCAAATGTGAGTTTATGTACTAATCACATTTTATTCATGACTCTCATTTACTTATTCAGATATTTATTACTGTTAAAAGCACATATCCTAATTTTTTCCTGAGCATTTCTTTCTTCAAAAATATTTTATTCCAATAACAGTATTTTTTTAGAATGCAGAAATTTTACTCAAATGCCTATAGAGGACTGTTTATTTTTGCAATATTTTTCTGCACCATAAAATTACTTCCCTTTAGATAAAATGCTTCTTAAAAAAATTAACAATTTATGAATGTTAAGAATAAATAAGTATTTTTTCTGTGAAAAATACAGCCTTCTGACAAAGAAATGGTTAACTTGAATATTGTATGACATTATAAGTGGACAATTAGGGATTTTATATATAAAATGACTTTTTTCATAATACATTACAATAATACATTAAAAAAAACTAATTAGCCTTGCTCATGAAAAAAAAATTGAAAGACTTAGGAGGATTTGAACCAACCTTCATATATAAATATATCAAATTGGTGAGTGTTGTCTTAACTTAGATGGCTAGAACTGAATGTGTGAGTTCAACCTCTAGCGAATATTGTCACTGTGCATATAGACCCATAACACCGAAGAAGAGTGGAGAATAATACACTATTCAAAATGTTGCTCAATTACTAACCTATGTTATCTAATTGTATAATTACTAACCTGTAAGCATCTATTTGTGTGTTATTACTAACAATTGTTTGTATTTCTGAAAAAATTTAAATAAAAAAGTTTAAAATTTTCTATACATCTCAACATTCATTCATAGATGATGGAAATGGTCCAGTATATCACATCTAATTTCACTTTATCTCATTTTAAAATTTATGGCTGAATCCTGCTTGATTGTTTCTGCTAGTTGGTATGATATATCTCTAAGTAAATGTTAATTTCATTAGATGTTTATATGAAGTTTGAGTGACATGAAGTGGTTGAGCTGAACCAAAGAATTCTGTCTCAAAATTTCACACACTCTACCTCTACTTTTAATCTATGTGAGCTATATATCATCATATTGATTTTATTTGGAATCAGGTTCATGTGATTCAATACATAGTTAATATTTTAAAACACCTTTTGCACATTCAATCCAGCTTTGCAGTATTTTTATTTGGATGCTTCTGTGTCCATTTTCCACTTTAGATATTTCTCAAAATAAAAAATGTATAAGAGACCTGCTTTTGTTGTTGTCAATATTGGAAATATATGTCTTCTCTCACCTCTGTCTCCATTTTCAAATGTAATCTGTGTAGTACTTTTATCTTTAATTCTATCTTCCATGTCTATTTTCAATTGTTGTTTGACATATCAAAAAGCAATTTGTGCTTCTTAATCAGAATGGAACTTTTGTTGGGAGCTCTAAATCTAAAGTATTCCTCATTAAATACCTTCTATTAAGTTGAATAGCCAATCTTGCCACTGGTTTTGATATATCATCAGTTACTGTTTTGGTTCTTTCATTTTTTTATTTATAATAAATTCTACTCCCTATTTTGCTTTCTAGTATTTATGACATACTATAATAAACTACAGGATCACATTTGAAATCACTTAGTCTCTTTGTTTTTTACTTTCACAAAGTTCATCAATTTTCTCTTTAATATTATATAGTTTTGTAAATAGTGTAACTGATCTTCATTTTAAATGGTATAATGATTGAAGATGAGTACAAGAGCAGTCCTTTATTCTATTAGCATCTGCAAGTAGTTTTAGTAATAGATAATAACCATATGGTAATACATTTAAATCCTTATCCCAAGACCAGTTTTTGACTGTTGTATTATCCAGTGAGACTTTGGAATTCAAAGCTGTTGATTAATGCAGAAGAATCCAGAAATAAGCTTTAACTCCATTTTTATTATTCAAGCCAAAACTATGAAATATATAATACCCTAATATTTTCAACCTAGAGTCCGACTTGATTTAAACAGGTGCAAAGATCTGACTCCAGATCAGAAGCTATATATCTCTAATAGTCTCCATTTTTGATTACATATTGACACTTTTTCCCGGGTTGGGAATGTTAGTAAAAAGCTCAAACTTTAACATTTTTAGCTCATTGCATGCGCATGATAAAATAAAGGTAACTTTTTAGTTTAGTGGTATCCGGAATTTCCCAATCTTAATGTAACAAATTTTTGTAACTATTAAGCTTTACACAGGAAAATATTAGTTTGCAAATCCTATGTTTTCAACAAAAATAAATTTGATTGTGATTATGTGTGGTTGAATACAACTGTCTGATGACCTCTGATTCGGTTTGACAATAAGTTTCAGAGATTTTAAAATATTTCTAATTTTTTAGTAAATCCATAGATATTAGTAGTTGGTAAGGAGTTATCCATGAGTATAAACTGTAATCAGCATACAATTTATTACCAACTATATATTATCACAAAAAGTATAATTATTACAGAAATATAGATAAATAACATTAAGTAATATTTAATAAGGCTGTAACCTTATAGGAATTGGCGTCTGAAAAATTCTGAGGTAGTAGACCTCTACAGGTCTTAACCACAAACTTATGCTTGGAAGAAAGAGGGAAATAATAATGTGCATTTAAATAAAAATTTATAATTACAACTTTTAAATTATCGTAATAGATTTCTTACTATAAGATTCTTTCCATTGACTCATAAATCATAAGATTTCACAATGTCATAATGTGTAATAAGAATTGTGAACTTAATTAGTGAAGCATTGAAATAGCTCACACTCTTAGATCTAACCACTTCTGTTTCACCTATTCATATATAAAAGTAGATTGAGCTGAAGAATGGGTTCCCTCTTTTCTTCCAAGCGTAAGCTGTGGTTAAGACCTGTGAAATCCCTACCTCTAATTTTTTCAGAAGCGTATCCCTAAGGTCACAGCCTTTGTAAATATTACTTAATATATACTGTGCGTTAAATAAAAAAAATTTATTACAACTATAAATAACATTAACAAGTCTGAAACATTTAATTCATCTGTTTTTAAACCACTAAGTATGACATGATCACTATCTCATACTAGCACATAATTGTTTACAAACAAGGCAAAACTACTCTCCATACAGTAGTGCCACCCTGTAAAGCTAAACAGGAGGGATCACTTATGGATGCTTGGATGTTTGTGCATGAAACTCCCTATCTAATGCCTACTGATCCAATATCCCTAGACTAGTTCTCCCATGGCCATCGTCAGTGAGGAGCTTTGGATCTGATAGCACTGCACCTAGATCTTAAGGATCCAATGCAACCCTCCATTGATTACTCTGTTTAGCACAGGGTGGCACAATCTGTATAGAGAGATTTTGCCTAGTTTGTAAACAATTGGGTGCTAGTATGAGAGTAGTGATCATGTGATGCTTAGTGTTTTTAACACCAATCCTGCCTAATAGGATAGTGGTGGCTATAGTTGTTAAAGAGCCAAAGACACCAAAAGTGTGTGCAGTGGCAGTTGAATTGAGTGTTCAGACCCATAAGGACTATATAAGCTTCATTGAGCTTAGATTGAAAATATTTTTTATGCTTTTCAATTCATTCTCATAGTTTTGTAGTTAAGTACAGATGAAAGGTGGTTGCTGGAGGGTTGCATTATATCCTAAGATCTAGGTGCAGTGCTCTCTCAGATCCAAAGCTCCTCACTGACAATGGCCACAAGCCAGAAAACTAATTGAGAGATATTGGATGAGTAGGGCAATGACAGGATTTTATGCACAAGCCTTCTGGCATCCATTGATTACTCTGTTTAGCACAGGGTGGCACTACTGTATTGAGAGAGTTTTGCCTTGTTCATCTGTTTTTCTTAATCATGAAAGCAAACCCAGTTATAGCTGTGATTAGAGTGATAAGTTATGTGTGAAGAGAGAGCGATTGTTAGCACTATAAAAAATAAAAGAGGTATGATTAATTGACACAAAATGAATATAAATGAAATCCAAAAATTAATAGCATTCAAAAAGATCAAGAAAAAATTAATGGTCTCAGCATATGAACCATGTATGACATGAAAGCATTGAAAATATCTTTGGTACAATAAATATTATTAAATTTTATATTTAAACTTTCAAGGTATGGTTTTTTTCATCTAAATATTTAGAATGGCAGAGTATGGAATTAAATGAATAACATTTATAAATGCTAATTTCTACAACTTATTTAAACGCACATTGATTATGTAAGTAATATTTACTAAGGTTGTGAACCTTAAGAGTATGCATAAGCTTGTGGTTAAGACCTGTAGAGATCCCTACCTTCGCATTTTCACGAGCATACTCTTGAGGTTTACAGCCTTACATATTATTTATAAATGTAAGAAATTAAAAAATCCTGTTATTTTTGAGTAGTCATTGCCTTATTCAATTTTTTAACTGTTGTGAGGAAATTAATAAACAAATGGTTTGTTACTTGGAAGTTTGTAGATGTTTGAGTATCAGAAATGACCAAATTCAGCTGCAATTAATGGACCTTTAACTCCAGAATCTATCACGTGACTATTGTACCAGACAACACAAGCACATTTATTTTCAGACGACGTCAGATATTATAATTATTCTAGCACAATCCTATGGTTACTTAAACTTGTTTTTTTTAAAGTAAAAAAGCCTTGAATACATATAATAAAAAAGCATTTATTCAATATAGACAAATCATAATCACAAACAAAATGTTGGCTAACAATATTGTAACGTAATTTTGCTACAATAGTTTCTATATGACTGTTGTTTGAAAATTTGATTTGGTGTACTAATGAAGTTGATTACTAGAAAATATGGATAATATTGGAATGGATTTCAGAATTATTATTTTAATTAATTTAAAAGCAAGTTACTGTTGCTTATATCATACTTCTAATGTTTTATTATTTAGCATATTTATGTAATTGATGCGATTTTTAAAAATAATATATGGCTTTAATCCATATCTAAAATTTCGTTTAGTGATTTCCTTTTTTTATGGAATTGTTTTTAGTCATAATCTTGTTGTGTCAATGTCTGTACTAAATATTGCTTATGTATTAGTTAGAAATACTCAAATATCTATCCTTATATCTCATTGTTTTAATACTTCACATATCATTTTACGCGCGATTTTATTAAAACATTAGTCTATGAAATTTATTACTTCCTTATCTCATTGAAAAAATATTGACCTTAATAAGTTTTTTCTCAATGAATCATATTTTCAATTGCTTGCTGCGTACGCAGAAAATAAATTTGAAAAGCATCAGCATTATTTGATATTATTTTCATTATTTTTTTGTAAGGTGTAATCACGTAAGAATAATTTTTAAAATATCTACATCTAATATAAGTTAAATTATATTGATGATCTAAAATTGATAGATTAATAAAATTAGAAGTCATATTTACTTTCCAAAGTCCGACAATTGCATTCTGGGATTTATATATCTTTATATAAACGAATTAATTTTTTATTTTGATCTTTAAAATAAATGATCAGTCAATTATCTCTAATTTCAAGTTTATTAGAATTTTATTTGGAGAGACTTTTTTTTGTGTTGTTTGTTTGTTTACTAAAAATCTTATGTAGGTAAATCCAAAGCAGAACTTATACATATAAATGTTTACAAAACTGCCAATGGGGAACTAATTTAAGGTAAACCATCTCTGCTTTAAATAATATTTCTCAATATAATTTTACTTATATATATAGATTGTAGATAATATCTATATTATTTATGGATTATAGTTCATTGAACATCAGTAGAACATGTAAATCTTATAGATAAAAATAAAATATTTCCAATTAACTAACTCCCTCCCATTTGTACAGGGCTAAAAGATCCTGGATTCATATTTTCAATTATCCTTGATTTTTTTTTTGTGGTACTTTTGTATTGTTTAGTACAAATTAGTAAAGTAAGGAGCTCAGAAGCCAACATTCATGGGATCACATCCTAATACCTTGGTTCTTAAACATAATGTCTAAACATTTTGATTATATATATATATAGAAGGCACTAATATAACCCAAAAACTTAATAGCACCACAAACCTACATATGTTTTTTTAGAAACCATTGGACCTATTGGATCAAACAATTAGAATTGACCAAAAGATGTTCTGTCTCACTTGGTGTTTTTGTCAACTCAGTATCTTTTGCCAACACCTTTAGTAAATTTAGAGACACCATGAACATTATGTTTATCTTTAGGTAATACTCTATAAGAAAGCTATTTTTGCAACTAAATTATTGTAGAAAACTGCTTCATATCATACTTTAAAAGCTTATTATGTCAGGCATTTTCAAGAACTGATCACCATCTCAAAGTTAACTCAATCAATGATTATTTAAGAATTTAATGATCACAGTACACTTTTCTAGTTTGCATTTTTTTATGATCCAATATAATCAATTAGTAGCAGATTGTTCTATGTGATGTGATGACTGTGACTTCTCCTTAAATGGAGTCAGGAATCTCTAAGCAGCTATGCCCGAGAGAAACCTGTTAGCCACTTTACCTTCCCTTTTCCATTGTCCACCCTAAGTTTTTCCATAATCTGTCCATCCCATTTCCATAACTAACCTTTGTCAACTCCATGACCTTCATATCTAAATCCCCTTATTTTTTCCCAAACCTAGCATAAAAAACAATAACTCACTTTTGTATAATCACTTTGTTCATATTTAACCTTCCATAACTTCAATTATTTGTCCCCTTCTGCTTCCAAACATTTACATTGAAGTAACAAATGCCCCAATATTTTCTATGCCTTCTTTACACAACTTGCAGACTAAATCATCCATATTTTTCCATTTACGTGTATATTCCCTTGTTGCTTAAGATCCGCTTTGCGCCTTAAACAATAAACTACTTTCCTTACTATTATCATACAATTAACTCACACCCAATGTTCCATTTACTTCTTATATATATTTAAACTCATTTTACTCTCCATACTAGTTCTTCATCTCTCCAACTCCCTATTCTTTATTAATGCATCTATTCTTCTATCCATCCTTCCCACTATAACACTCAACAATCCTCCTAACCCAATCATCCCACCTTTTGTACAAGTATACTGACATAAATTCTTTATCCATCTTCTGCATACTGCATTACCTTTCTCACCCATCTTGTTGTCTGCCTTTACTTGTAACCCAATTAAATACCCCTTATTTTAGCTATTCTTTTTATTATCCATAAACTGCAATCTACCGAACATTTTCAATTTGCTTTTGCATCCCTCATATAAAAACTTGACTATCCCATTTCTCCTTGAATTGCCTCTTTGCTGTCCACACCTTCAGCATCTAATGCATGTCTTCCTACTTCCCTTTGCACTTTTTCTAAGCAATCTAATACCCTTTACTAACACATCATGTATCATTGCCGTATGTTAAACCTGCTACTTCCACTCCCTTCCATACAATCTTGTAGCTACATCATATTTATTATATGAAAACACTGTTAATTTCTTTATCAATCCCTTTCTTTTCTTTAGCTTCATTTATCAATTTTTTCTCCCATTCATCTAAAGCAATTTTTCTTATTACTCAAGATGATTCCCAAATAATTATATCTATTCACTCACACTTAACTTTATATCCCCCAATAAGAAATCTTCGTCTTCTCTTTCCCCAGTATTCACCATCATTATATTTGATTTTTCTTCACTAAATTTAATCCCCATATCTTTACCCTCCCTTCGCATGTCCTCAGCATAACATTCATATCTCTTTCTTCTGCACACAAAAGACATCATCTACAAAAAAGACCTGACAATATATATACTCTCTTGCCACCTGTTAACGGTATCTCTATCCCTCTTCCTAGCTTTCTATTGTTTCTCTCCATTTCACTCAACAAACAACACAAACAAAATAGGTGACATAGGGTATCCTTGCCTCAGTCCCACTCCCATTTTTAACTTTAACTGATTCTACATCCTCAATTGATATGTTTATTAATTATTTTCATATCACTCTTTAATAACACCCACTAAAGTCATCCATTCCCAGATTTGCTTAAACTCATCCATTAATCTATTTCTATTCACTCTATCATATGCTTCTCTATATCTATAAAACTCATATATAACTGTCTACCGAATTCTACACTCATATCCATAAGTTGTGTATCTACAAATAAACTATCTCCTACCATGCCTATCTGACCTTAAACCTCCCTTGCATTTCCCCACTATTATTTTCTTCCATCCATTTTGCAACTCTTCCAGCCTACCTTATATGAAAAACCTTTATATGAAACGATGCTACTGCTATTGGTCTATAATTATTTAACTTTCTATGATCCTTACCTTTTCCTTTAAATGATAATCCACCTCTTGTATTACTCCAACCTACCTGGAAAAACTCTCTTCTGTGCCATCGTTGTTATGATAGTAACTTCTACTTTTGCCCTATGCTGCAAATTCATTACCATCTCTGCTGCCCATCCATCTAACCCTCTTGCCTTACCACTTCTCAGTTTCTTCCCTGCCTCATTCAGTTTATTTTTCTGTAAACGTAATATTCCCATTACTATATGCTTGTCATATTTTCTATCCCTCTGTTCTTGCATCTAACATCTTTTCTATATCCATTAATAACTATTTGACTATTCTCTCTAATTCTTCTCTAGAGCTACACTCTATTTTCTCCTCATCCAGTAATACTATCTCTCTCTCCCCTAAATTTCTCCTTTTAATGTAACATTCCAAATTTTTTACTCCCATCTCTTCCACTTTATTAATATCATCCAATAATTTACTATTTAGTTTCATTCTCTCTCTATAATTATCTATTTTAGCTAACTTTTTCTTTTCTAAGTACTTTTCCCATTAGTATTAATATCTTTTTCACTTTCTTTGTTCTTAATAGCAACTTCTATATTCTCTACATGCTTTCTCCCTCTCTTTTACACCTTTACTAACTCTCATTTTTCTATTACGTTTATTCTTCTCGAATATTCCCACCTAAAACCCTATTTGCAACCTTTTCTATTTCATCACACCAGCCCTCATACTCATTTCCAATCAACTCTTCCCATGGTTTCTTCAACTTGTATTTTATACTCTTCTAACTTATTCTTATCATTCACTCTCCATCCCACATCTTTCACTATTGTTTCTACTTTTATTTCTATTTTTCATCTACATTACTAACCATTTCAATTACAACGAAAATTATGATCACTATTACATACTTCTCTCTTCATTATCAAACACTTTAATTTTCCATACTTTGATTCAATTTCCCTCTTCTCTACCAATATATAATTATTGTTGTGGGAATACTATTCCTAGACCATGTATATTGTCCCTCATAAATATTAGATAAGTTTCCAAGCTCCAAATTACTCTCTGATAAAATTCTTTAAAAGCTGTCCATTCTTATTGTCTACATCATCAATTTCTTCAATATGCCCATTCATATCTCCTATAACCATTATTCTCTTCCCCTTTTCTTTTAAAACTCTGTATATTCTTAACTAGGCACTCAATATGCTATTGTTTCATTCATTATAGTTTGACTATCTCCAGTAGTTATATCAACTATAGCCACCATTTATTCTTGCTTTCCTCAACCCTATTTCAGATCACACATGTTCTTGGCATTTAACAAATGTTATTTTACTAGAAATATTTTTTTACCTGACATCTTTTTTATTAACCCTTAACACCCACAAAAAAAACAAACCAAGCGATTTCTTTTCAGATTTCGTTTCTCAATCCTAGTCACCAGATTTGGGGCACAAGATGCAGTAACTAATCATAAACAGAATAAAATAACCATAATGTATGGTTTGACCAATGACTTTAATCCATTCCCAAGCTCTGTGATAAACAATTAGCCTATCAAACTTAGCAGTGTTAATTTAAACTTTCATATCTTAATTTTGGCATTAATTGTTTATGCTGCTAGAGCAGCGTAAATAAATGTTCAATCTTTAATAACTAGCCATTGTGCATTTTCAAGACTGGGCATTATAATAAAGTAAAAGCACTCAAACTTTGTGAACCCCTTGAGTAATAAAATCATTTGGTTATTTATTTATTTATAGCACCAAAACTGCATTTGGCTAATTACTAAAGACTGAAAATGTATTTACTCTGCAGCAGAAGCATTAAGTCCATAACTCATATTGCATACACATGCAGATAAACTGATTATCAATAAGATGTCACATAATTCGCTTACATATTTACTAATTCATTAGCAGATAGTTTACTTTCTCTAGTACTTTTTAGCCACCTAATGGAAGCTTTAGTAATCAATAGATAACAAATAGTGGTGCTTAACAAATCCTTATCCTGGTTTATCATATTCAGATATCCCCAAATTAGTCTTTCACAATTATGGCTTTCATCACTAAAGAGCTTTTTTTTTATTAGTGCACTGGAATTTTTGAATATAATGCATCTTTCCTCTAGCAGTCATTTTTTACTTTCCGTTATACTATCAAGCTATCTCTTCAATTTGAAAAAACTTTTTATTTTTTTCAATCCACAGTTATTTGTTTGAATAATTATATATATCTGAAACCAGTTCAGTTTCTATATATTACAATAAATTTAACTTTTAATAACTTTAATCATCTTTATTCATTAAAATGACTTCTAGAAGAAATGTGCATTAGATCCAAATGATTTAAGTGCATTGTTCAAAAAAAGTCCATACTGATGAAAACCATAAGATAAAAACTAATCTGGGAATATTTGGATAGGATAGCACATAAGGATTTATTAAGAATTACCATCTGGAATCTAATGATTACTAAAGCTGACACTAGGTGGCATAAAAGTACTAGAGAGAATAGAAGTAGTGGAAATTAGCAGTAGTGGAAACACATCTAAGAGAAGAAGAAGAACCTGTTTTGGAAGATTTGGTATGGTAGGATATAAATAGAAAAGAGAAAGAAAAAAAGAGTGGTGGTATAGGTGTTATATCAAAAAAATATTTAAATACTGTTAAATGCCAAGAACATATGTGATTTGAAATAGGGTTGGGAAAACAAGAATGGATGGTGGCTATAGTTGATATAGCTACTGGAGATAGTCAAACTATAATGGAATGAAACAATAGCATATATGAGTGCCTAGTTAAGGATATACAGAGTTTTAAAGAAAAGGGGAAGAGAATAATGGTTATAGGAGATATGAATGGGCATATGGAAGAAATTAATGATGTAGACAATAAGAATGGACAGCTTTTGAAGAAATTTTGTCAGAGAGTAAATTTGAGCATTGGAAACTTATCTAATATTTATGAGGGACAATATACATGGTCTAGGAATAATATATCCCACACAATAGATTATATATTGGTAGAGAAAGAGGGAATGAATAAAGTATGGAAAATTAAAGTGTTTGATAATGAAGAGAGAGTATGTAATAGTGATCATAATTTTGTTGTAATTGAAATGGTTAGTAATGTGATGGAAAATAGGAATAAAAGTAGAAATAATAGTGAAAGATGTGGATGGAGAGTAAATGATAAGAATAAGTTAGAAGAGTATAAAATACAAGTTGAAGAAACCATGGAAGAGTTGATTGGAAATGAGTATGAGGACTGGTGTGATGAAATAGAAAAAGTTGCAAATAGGGTTTTAGGTGAGAATATTCAGAAAAATAAAAGTAATAGAAAAATGAGAGTTAGTAAAAGTGTAAAAGAGAGGGAAAAAGCATGCAGAGAATATAAGTGTGCTATTAAGAACAAAGAAAGTGAAAAAGATATTAATGCTAAATGGGAAAAGTACTTAGAAAAGAAGAAGTTAGCTAAAATAGATAATTATAGAGAGAGAATGAAACTAAATAGTAAATTATTGGATGATATTAATAAAAGTGGAAGAGATGGGAGTAAAAAATTTGGAATTAAAAAGGAGAAATTAGGGAGAGGAAATTAGGATGAGGAGGAATAGAGGGTTAGAGAAGAATTAGAGAGAATATTGAATAGTTATGTAATGGATATAGAAAAGATGTTAGATGTGAAGGACAGAGGGATAGAAAATATGAAAGCATATAGTAATGGGAATATTAGCATTTACAGAAAATGAACTGAATGAGGCAGGGAAGAAATTGAGAAGTGGTAAGGCAAGAGGATTAGATGGATGGGCAGCAGAGATGGTAATGAATTTGGGGCATAGGGCAAAAGTAAAGTTACTATCATGTTTTAATAAGATGGCACAGAAGAGAGTTTTTCCGGGTAGTTGGAGTAATACAAGAGTAAGATTATTATTTAAAGGAAAAGGTAAGGATCATAGAAAGTTAAATAATTATAGACCAATAGCAGTAACATCAGTTTTATATAAAGTTTTTTCATATAAGGTGGCGGGAAGAGTTGCAAAGTGGATGGAAGAAAATAATGTAGTGGGGGAAATGCAAGGAGGTTTTAGGTCAGATAGGCATATAGGAGATAGTTTATTTGTAGTTACACAACTTATAGATATGAGGGTAAATTCAGGTAGACAGTTATATATGAGTTTTATAGATATAGAGAAGGCATATGATAGAGTGAATAGAAATAGATTATGGATAAGTTTAGCAAATCTGGGAATGGATGAAGCTTTAGTGGGTGTTATTAAGAAATTATTTGAAAATAATTACTATACATATCAATTAGGGGATATAGAATCAGTTAAAGTTAAAAATGGGGTGGGACTGAGGCAAGGATGCCCTATGTTACCTATTTTGTTCGTGTTGTATTTGAGTGAAATGGAGAGAGCAATAGAAGGACTAGGAAGAGGGATAGAAATATCATTAACAGGTGGCAAGAGAGTATATACATTGTCTGGTCTTTTTTTTGCGGATGATGTCTTTTTGTGTGCAGAAAGAAGAGAAGATATGGATGTTATGCTGAGGACATGTGCAAGGGTGGGTAAAGATATGGGGATTAAATTTAGTGAAGAAAAATCAAATATAATGATAGTGAATACTGGGGAAAGAGAAGATAAAGATTTCTTATTGGGGGATATAAAGTTAAGTGTGGTGAATAGATATAGTTATTTGGGAATCATCTTGAGTAATAAGAAAAATTGCTTGGATGAATGGGAGAAAAAATTGATAAATGAAGCAAAGAAAAGAAAGGGATTGATAAAGAAATTAACACTGTTTTCATATAATAAATATGATGTAGCTAGAATTGTATGGAAGGGAGTGGCAGTAGCAGGGTTAACATATGGCAATGATGCATTATGTGTTAGTAAAGGGGTATTAGATTGCTTAGAAAAAGTACAAAGGGAAGTAGGAAGACATGCATTAGATGCTGAGGTGTGGACAGCAAAAGAGGCAATTCAAGGAGAAATGGGATGGTCAAGTTTTTATATGAGGGATGCAAAAAGCAAATTGAAAATGTTCGGTAGATTGCAGTTCATGGATAATAAAAGAATAGCCAAAATAGTATTTAATTGGGTTACAAGTAAAGGGCAGCCAACAAGATGGGTGAGAAAGGTAATGCGGTATGCAGAAGATTTGGATAAAGAAGTTATGTCAGTATACTTGTACAAAAGATGGGATGATTGTGTTAGGAGGATTGTTGAGTGTTATAGTGGGAAGGAGTGGGATAGAAGAATAGATGCATTAATAAAGAATAGGGAGTTGGAGAGATGGAGAACTAGTATGGAGAGTAAAATGAGTTTAAATATATATAAAAGTAAATGGAACATTGGGTGTGAGTTAATTTATGATAATAGTAAGGAAAGTAGTTTATTGTTTAAGGCTCGAACGGGATCTTTAGCAACAAGGGAATATACACGTAAATGGAAAAATATGGGTGATTTAGTCTGTAAGTTGTGTAAAGAAGGCATAGAAAATATTAGGCATCTGTTACTTCAATGTAAATGTTTGGAAGCAGAAAGGGTACAAATAATGAAGTTATGGAAGGTTAAATATGAACAAAGTGATTATACAGAAAGTGAGTTATTGGTTTTTATGCTAGGTTTGGGAAAAAATAAGGGGGATTTAGATATGAAGGTCATGGAGTTGACAAAGATTATGTTGTGGAAATGGGATGGAGCAGATTATGGGAAAACTTAGGGTGGACAATGGAAAAGGAAGGTAAAGTGGCTAACAGGTTTCTCTGGGCATAGCTGCTGAGAGATTCCTGACTCCATTTAAGGAGAAGTCACAGTACATCACATCACATCAGAAGAATCTGCTAACAAATTGATTATACATAACTGGATCATGAAAAATGAAGCTTCTGAGAAAATTGCTTATTTGAATCATTAAATTTCTTAAGTAATCATTGATTCGAGTTAACTTTTGAGATGGTGATCAGAATACTTGAAAATGCTGGCATAATAGCTTTAAAGTATGATGTAAGCAGTTTTTCCACAAACAATTTAAGTTGTAAAAATAGCTCTTATACTGAATTGAAAGTTATCTACTGTGCTAGAATAAGCATAATGTTCATGGTGTCTCTAAAGATTACTAAAAAGTCATTGGCAAAAGATACTGAGTTGACAAAAACACCAAGATGAGACAGGAAAACATCTTTATGATGTATTCTAATTGTTTGATCAATAGATCCAAGTAGTTTCCACACAAACATATAGGGTTTTGGGTGCTATTAGTACGCTATATATATATATAATCAAAATGTTTAGACATTATGTTTGAGAACCAAAAGTAACAGGATGATGTTGATCCATGAATGTTTAAGCTACTGAGCTCATTACTTTACTAATTGTACTAAACCAATACAAAATTTTTAAAAAAAAAAAAAAAATCTGGGATAAATTGAAATATGAATCCGGGATCTTTTTTAGCCTATGCAAATGGGAGGAGTTAGTGAAGTGTGAAGAATATTTTATTTTTATCCATAAGATTTACATCTGCCTGATGTTAATGAACTTCATAATCCATAAATAATCCTTAGATATTATATATAAGTCTATGTATATAAGTAAAATTTATAGTAGAAATAATAAATTAAAGCAGATAATTTACATAGATTGATTAAAAACAGCGTTTATGTAAACATTTATATATATATAAATTCTATTAAACTTTGGTTATACATAAGATTTTAGTAAACAAACAAACAACACAAAAAAAGATCTCTCCAAATAAAATTCTAATAAATTTGAAATTACAAAGATAATTGACTGATCATTATTTTAAAAAGGAATCGAAATAAAAAATTAATTCGTTTTATTCTAGATATATAAAATCCCAGAATGCAATTGTCGGACTTTGGAAAGTAAATATGATTGTAAAAACAAAAATATGACTTCTAATTTTATTAATCATAAATTTTAGATCCGCAATATAAACAAACATATTGATGTAGATAATTTAAAAATGATGCGTTGAACACGCACACACAAAATAGCTGAAAATAATCTCAAATAAATGCTGTTGCTTTTCAAATTTATTTTCTGCGTACGTAAAGCAATTGAAAATATGAATTAATTAAGAAAAACTTTGTCTGATCCAATATTTTTTAAATGGAATGGAAATAATAAATTTTATGAGACTAATATTTTAATAAAATCGCGCGTCAAATGATATATGGAAACATTCGAGCAATAGTTAATGAATATTTAAAATATTCTAACTAGTATAAAGCAATATTTAATAAGACATTGACACAACAGGTCTTGACTAAAACAATCCACTCCAAAAAAGGAAATCCTTTCAAACAGATTTCAGATATAGTTAAAATACATATATTATTTTTAAAAATCGCATCAAACACATAAATAAAAGCTAAATAAATAAAACATTAGATATGATATAACAGCAACTTGCTTTTATACAAATTCTAATTGAAACAAAACTAAATTCTGAAATCCATTACAATATTATCCATTTTTCATAACCAACTACATTAGTACTCAAATTAATTTTCAAACAGCAGAATATAGAAAAACTATTGTAGCAAAATTACGTTATAATATTGTTAGCCAACATTTTGTTTGTGATTATGATTTGTCTATATTGAATAAATGCTTTTTTATTCTATGTATTAAAGGCTTTTTACTTTAAAAACAAAACAAGTTAGTAACCATAGGATTGTTAGAATAATTATTATATCTGTGTTGTCTGAAAATAAATTGTGCCTGTGTTGTCTGGTACAATAGTCACGTGATAGATTCTGGAGTTAAAGGTCCATTAATTGCAGCTGAATTTTGTCATTTCTGATACTCAAACATCTACAAACTTCCAAGTAACAAACCATTTGTTTATTAATTTCCTCACAACAGTTAAAAAATTGAATAAGGCAATGACTACTCAAAAATAACAGGATTTTTTAATTTCTTACATTTATAAATAATATTTACTAAGGCTGTAAACCTCAAGAGTATGCGCGTCTTAACCACAAGCTTATGCATACTCTTGAGGTTTACAACCTTAGTAAATATTACTTACATAATCAATATGTGTTTAAATAAATTTATAATTACATTTATAAATGTTATTCCAATTCCATACTCTGCCATTCTAAATATTCAGTGAAAAAATACCCATACAGAGTTTAAATATAAAATTTAATAATATTTATTGTACCAAAGATATTTTCAATGCTTTCATGTCATACATGGTTCATATGCTGAGAACATTAATTTTTTGATCATTTGAATGCTATTAATTTTTTGGTTCATTTTATATTCATTTTGTGTAATTAACCATACCTCTTTTATTTTATGTTAACAATCGTTTCTCTCTTCACACATAACTTATCACTCTAATCACAGCTATAACTGGGTTCACTTTCATGATTAAGGGGGGGGGGGGGGGGGGGGGGGGGGGGGGGGGGGGGGGGGGGGGGGGGGGAAAAACAGATGAATTAAATGTTTCAGACTTGTTAATGTTATTTATAGTTGTAATAAATTTTTTTTTATTTAAACGCACATTATTATATTAAGTAATATTTAATAAGGCTGTAACCTTAGGAATAAGCGTCTGAAAAATTCGAAGGTAGGGACCTCTACAGGTCTTAACCACAAGCTTATGCTTGGAAGAAAAGAGGGGAACCCCTTCTTTACTTCAATCTACTTTTATATATGAATAGGTGAAGCTGAAGTGGCTAGATCTAAGAGTGTGAAGCTATTCAATACTTCACTAATTAAGTCCACAATTCTTATTATACATTATGACTCGCGAAATCTTATGATTTATGAGTCAATGGAAAGATCTTATAGTAAGAAATCTATTACGATAATTTAAAGTTGTAATTATAAATTTTTATTTAAATGCACATTATTATTTCCCTCTTTTCTTCCAAGCATAAGCTTGTGGTTAAGACCTGTAGAGGTCCCTACCTTCGAATTTTTCAGACGCTTATTCCTAAGGTTACAGCCTTATTAAATATTACTTAATGTTATTTATCTATATTTTAGAATAATTATATTTTTTGTGATAATATATAGTTGAAATAGTGTATATTGATACAGTGAATATCATGACTCACTGTAACCACTAATATATATGGATTTACTAAAAAATTAGAAATATTTTAAAATCATCTGAAACATTGTCAAACCGAATCAGAGATTATCAGATTGTATTTTAAACCACACATAATCACAATCAAATTTATTTTTGTTGAAAACATAGGATTTGTAACTAATATTTTCCTGTTTAAAAGCTAATAGTTACATAAAATTTGTTACATTCAGATTGAAATTTTAGATACCACTAAACTAAAGAGTTACTTTTATTTTATCATACGAATGTAATGAGCTAAAATGTTAAGAGTTTTGCTTTTACTAACATTCCCAAATAGGGGGAAAAGTGTCAATATGTAATAAAAAATGGAGACTATTAGAATATATAGCTTCTGATCTGGAGTCAGATCTTTGCACCTGTTTAATTAAGTTGGCTCAGGTTGAAAATGTTAGGGTATTATATATTTCATAGTTTTAGCTTGAATAATAAAATGGAGTTAAAGCTGATTTCTGGATTCTTCTGCATTAATATAGCTTTGAATTCCAAATTCTCACTGGTTAATACAACAGTCAAAAACTGGTCTTGGGATAAGGATTTAAATGTATTACCATATGGTTATTATCTATTATTCAAACTTATTGCAGATGCTATTAGATTAAAGGACTGCTCTTGCTTTTATCTACAATCATATACCATTTAAATGAAGATCAGTTATACTATTTATAAACTATATAATATTAAAGAGAAAATTGTTGAACTTTGTGAAAGTAAAAAACAAAGAGATAAGTGATTTCAAATGTGATCATGTAGTTTATTATAAAGTCATAAATATAGAAAGCAAAATAGGGAGTAGAATTTATTATAAATAAAAAATGAAAGAACAAAACAGTAAAATTGATGATATATCAAAAACAGTGGCAAGATTGGCTATTCACCTTAATAGAAGGTATTTAATGGAAATACTTCAGATTTAGACTCCCAACCAAATTTTCATTCTGATTAAGAAGCACAAATTGCTTTTGATATGTCAAACAACAATTGAAAATAGACATGGAAGATAGAATTAAAATAAAAAGTACTATGAGTACATTTGAAAATGGAGACAGAGGTGAGAGAAGACATATATTTTCAATATTGACAACAACAAAAAGGTGTCTTATACATTTTTATTTTGAGAAATATCTAAAGTGGAAATGGACATAGAAGCATTCAAATAAAAATACTGTAAAGCTGGATTGAATGTGCAAAGGTGTTTTAAAATATTAACATGTCTTGAATATGACACAGATTCAAATAAAATCATTATGATGATATATAGCTCCTTGCAAGATTAAAAGTAGAGGTAGAGTGTGGAAATTTTGAGCTCAGAATTGTGGTTCAGCTCAACCACTTCTGTGCTCAAACTTCATATAAACTTTCTAATGAAATTAACATTTACTTAGAAGATATATACAACTAGCAGAAACAAATCAAGCAGTGATTCAGCCATAAATTTTTAAATGAGACAAAGTAAATTAGATGTGATATATTGGACCATTTCCATCATCTATGAATGAATGTTGAATGTATAGAAAATTTTAAACTTTATTTAAATTTTCCAAATACAAACAATTGTTAGTAATAACACACAAATAGATAACACAGGTTAGTAATTATACAAATAGATAACATAGGTTAGTAATTACACAACATTTTGAATAGTATTATTCTCCACTCTTCTTCGGGTGTTATGGGTCTATATGCACAGTGACAATATTCGCTTAGAGGTTGAACTCACACCTTTAGATTCTTGAATATCGAATTTAAGACAAACACTCTACCAATTTGATATATTTATATATGAAGGTTGGTTCAAATCCTCCTAAGTCTTTCAATTTTTTTTTCATGAGCAAGGCTAATTAGTTTTTTTTAATTATTATTGTAATGTATTATGAAAAAAGTCATCTTATATATAAAATCCCTAATTGTCCATAACAATGTCACATAATATTCAAGTTAAACATTTCTTTGTCAGAGGCTGTATTTTTCACAGAAAAAAATATTATTTATTCTGCCATTAATAAATTGTAATTTTTTTAAGAAGCATTTTATGCAAAGGAAGTAATTTTTTACAGCAAAAAAATATTATAAAAACAACAGTCTTTCTATAGGCTGAGTAAAATTTCTGCATTCTAAAAAAATATGGTATTGGAATAAAATATTTTGAAGAAAGAAATGCTCAGAAAAAAATTAGGACATGTGCTTTTAACAGCAATAAATAACTGAATAAGTAAATTGTGAATAAAATGTGATTACAGTACATAAACTCACATTTGAACTATGACATTTAGTGAGGAAAAATAATAGATGCTATAGTATTGTATTTACATTTTGTTTAGGTTAGTAGATAATGGAAGTTCTATAGATCGATATCACATAGTTTGCGGCTCCACATGCATGAATGAAATTTGTTAAAGCAACCAATTAAAAACAATTATTACAAAAATGTTGGCTTTTCCATAGGCTGGGTACATATGCTGGTAATGATAATATAAGTGAAGATAATTGTGAGATGCCATGAGAAAGTATAGAAACAAATAAAAATCTCAATAATATATATAAAAAATATTTTATAAAAAAAACACTTTTATTTAATTGGATAAGTAATGAACTAAAAATAAAAAATATTTATTTCTTTAATTACGATTTTGGTTGTACCTGTAACTTGAAATAAAACTGTAATGCATCCATAAATTAATTAATTCTATCACTAGTTTTAAAAATAGCAATTGAATTGATTAATTTAAGATGCCCCTTGTTTATTTTAAATAATATATAACTTGTGGTTGAGAATATATATATATATATATATATATGAGCCATAAGCTCGAAACCAATTGGTCTGGAGATAGGGACTTTCTGATAAAGATTTTGAATTCTTTCTCTTTCGGCACTTATAAAATAAAGCTTGATTAGAGCTATTGGTAAACTCCATCTAGTGATCATATATATATATATATATATATATGTTTTTAGTGTATTGTTTTTCTGAAATATTTTTTACATATTCAATTTTTTTATTTTT
>JAQFVV010015057.1:0-21206 GCA_028023455.1 Epiperipatus broadwayi | reverse complement strand
TAAAATTGATGGGTGTGATTATTATGTCAAGATTATAGAATAAATTAATTAGATAATCAACAACGCATTGTAGCTTATCATCATTTAAAATATTACAAATTCACACTAATGGATTTTATAATATTATACATATCAGTAAAGTTTATGATGGAAGCTTTTAAGAGGATGCATAATCACATCACTCAAATGGGTGGGAGTAAGATGGTTCAGCCTAAAATAAGCTGCAGTTATATAATCTGACCTAGAGAATTAAATAGAATGGGTGGTGAAAAAGTATACAGTTACAGCTTTCAGATAGCATTGCAAGTATATAAACAAATTAACAATAATAAAGGTGGCATTACTTTATAATTTACAATTATATATATGAAGGAGGTCACTTAAGATACTGTGGGTGTTTTGTCATGTTTGCAAATGAGTGAGACTATGCCTGCATGATGGCCAAGAACATATTCCTGATGAATAGTGGCACAAAAGTGAGAATATGTCTGCATGATGGCTACATATCTCTGAAGATTAGTAGCATGAGCTAGCATGTTGGGACAGTTTATTCATATTTTCCCATACATGTACCCATTAAAAGTGCCTGAAAGAGATCTCTAGTAGGGAAAACCATCTACTTTGTGAGGGATAATGAGGATTGGGTCCGGGGCATGCTGAATATCCCATAGTGCATGGCAAAGCAAGAAAAGCAATGGATTAAACTATTGTATTGATAGTCCAATAATGCCATCAATATATAGATAATTTGTACCACTAACAGCTGCTACAATAAACTAATACTTGCATAAAATAATGTGCGACCTGGTATACTGAAATCCCTAACACAAACCATCCACGGTCAATTAACTAATGCCTAAGAAAATATAAAATGGGTCAGCATATAAGGACTAAAGGAGATAGGATTGCTTTCTCTCACACTTCTAAAATATCTCCTTACATTTCTATAAGCAATCAATTTACGTATAACTTAATATTTTAGTTTACAAAATAAAATCATAAATCACTCATGGGCAGATGATATCTTAAATATTAAATTCA
This sequence comes from Epiperipatus broadwayi, assembly GCA_028023455.1. NCBI lineage: Eukaryota > Metazoa > Onychophora > Udeonychophora > Euonychophora > Peripatidae > Epiperipatus > Epiperipatus broadwayi. The sequence continues at coordinate 20,165 of JAQFVV010015057.1, read as the reverse complement.
CTTCTGGTGAGATTTAATTAAATAAATTGGTAAAACATATTACACTGATTAGGTAAGGATTTACTTTATAAGTAATGAGGAAATATAAATACAGACATTAAAGCATTACCTGTCATTTAAAAGTAAACTTCATTATATAAAATAATCGGTATAAAACAGGCAAGTTTATAATAATTAACCTTAAAGAATATTTATGTCTCCAACTATTTAACAGGAGAAACTATGAGCAGTGAAGTTTCAACTTACTTGCTGGGTTGAATACCGACTTCGCATATTAAAATAAATCAAAATAAATTAAAAGAGAAAATAAGATTCAATATAAGTTGCCGCACCAACATTTAAGAACTTAATTCATACTTAATACAGATAAAATAAATTGTATAGACATTATTTTCTAACATTTTACAAAAGATATTTTAAAAAAGAAAAGACAACATAGTTTTAAATAAGAATTAGATTAATTAAAGAGTTCACTAGTTGACGGCAATGTGGACGTTTTGTTATCTTGGCCAACCAGGTGACATGAGAGAGGTAATCGGTCGATCATCACTGTAAAATTGGTTTGGGTAGGAAACAGGCGTCTGTAGAGATTCAAAGTTCACTTTTAGGTTAGCGTCTTTTTTGATTATTACTCATTTTGGCTCAGATATTTCAAGCTTTGGAATAGTGAATGGAATATAAAATTCCCAGAGATAGGGGAAAGCAAATGGTCACTTCTTTTACCCCAACATTATATATTTCACCAATTAAACAGATGTGAAGTATGGGTAGCACTCTGAGATAAAGATTTAGAATGATATATTACATGGCCAAAAATTTAACTATTTAAACTTTGTGCTACTATTTAAAGAATTCTGCCTGGTGTCAAGACATTTTATTCATTTCACACATATCCAGTGACAGGACATAATCATTTGTTTCCACTACATTTTTGTTTAGGGTTCAATCTGATAAAATTCTGGCCAGCCCATATTTCAAATTCTGGATACTTGGTTATATCTTAAATTGACATACAACTCAGTATACTTGGTTATATTTTAAATTCACCTACATTTTCATATATGGTATGGAAAGACCAATCAATTAGCAAAGTGAAATTTAATTAAAGCATCTTTGGTATTTATAACATTTCATACGTTTTTGACATGAAACAATGAGCAATGATTACATTATGTGACTCTTAAATGTCGATTTTATTTATATAAATATTAGTAAAAAAATTTATTTACAATATATATATAAGATTATTTTTTTATTCTATATATATACACAGATTAAATGGGCATAAAGAAAATTAAAATTTTCTTGATATTTAAAAAAAAGAAATTCCATTTTTAATTTACCATAAATATTTAAAATTTTGTAGAGATCCATTTAGATTTGCATATATATATATATATATACAAATCAATATATATATATATATCAAAATACAGTACAATTTATATAAATTATATTCTTTTAGAAGTACTTTCGACTATACACTTGGTAAAAAAACGACAAAAAAAATTATATAACGCGTTGAATAAAAAACGGCATACGCTTAACAATACCCATAGTTCAATTCAGATTTCCCACAATTTCTGTTGTCTTAATATTTGAATGACCTACTTTTATTCATTAACATTTGACAATTTCTTGAAATCAACACAGCCTCTTTATTTTACTTGTGATTATGATAACGATTCAATTTAGATAATTTTCATATTTTTATAATCAAATTTAAATCCATATTAATAAGATTTATTATGATCAAAATATAACAGATGATGAAGGTTTATTTACATCTGTTCCATATTGATTCTCTTTTTGAATTCTATTATATAAGCATATGTTCTTTTATTCTCTTCTCAAATGGCACTTAGATTCACCAATGTATTGTACGCCGCATCCACATATCAATCTATATATAATAGAATTTTGATTAAACTTTGAATTTTAGAATTATTAAGCAATCTATTTATGTTCTAAAATTTGAAATTCAAAGTTTAATCAAAATTCTATTAATCCATATCAGATTGATATGTGGATCGCGTACAATAAATTGGTGAATCTAAGTGTACATTTCAGAAGAGAATAAAAGAACTGCTTTTATACTAATAGAATTCAAAAGAGAATCAATATGGAACAGATGTAAATAAACCTTCATCATCTGTTATATTTGATCATAATAAATCTTGTCAATATGGATTTAAATTTGATTATAAAAATATGAAAATTATTCAAATTGAACGTTGTCATAATAAGCGTAAAATAAAAGAGGCTATGTTGATTTCAAGAAATTGTCAATGTTAATGAATCACCAGTCATCAAATGTTAAGATAAAAGAATTGTGGGAAATCTGAATTGAACTATGGGTATTGTTAAAGGTTGTCTCGTTTTGATTATTCAACGTTATATAGTTGATAAAGACTACAAAGTGTATAGTCGAAAGTACTTCTAAAAAAATATAATTTATATAAATTGTACTGTATTTTGATATATATATATATTGATTTGTATATTACATATATTGTGAAATGAATACAAATATCAAACTTTATTTATTACATATATATATGTCCTAACACCTATCACTAGTTAATTTTGTAGAGATCCATTTAGATTTGCATATATATATATATATATATATATATGCATATCTATATAGGATATATATATATATATATATATATATATATATATATATATATATATTATTATTATTATATATATATATATATATCCTAATACCTATCACTAGTTGCTGGTGCTAATTACATGTGAGTTGGGTTGGAACCTATATTAGTAATTATACCTATTATCTGGAATTTATTAGTTTAAATTTTAGTAAACATAAAATTATTTAAAATTAGTTTGGCTGACATTTGTCTCTGTTAGCTTTTCTTAATTGTCTGAACAATATTAAAGATTTATTTTTCTCCCTGGATCTATCTGGTAGCATGCATCATCATCATTAACTTTTGATCACTGTTAATTAAAGTGACACCTTTAGTGATCAAGGGTAAATAGAAGTGACTGGTACAATATATATATATATATATATATATATATTTAAGATTAATACTCATATCTTTTTTTATAATAAATATTTAAAATATTTTCTAACCCCAATTTATGCTACATTAGAGAGTATTTTAAATGTTTTTGTAGACTGTTTTGTGTCTTTCCCTCTTGTATTCTTGACAGTTTTTTTTTGTTCTTACTTGTTATAAGCTTTCATCTTTCATTTTACTATTAAGCCATTATTATATATCAGACTATAATAAATTTCACTTCATTTGATGAATACTTTTGTTTACACATTAAATAGATTCTAAAAAAAAATCAATATTATTTTCAGGATTTAATGTTAATCAAATCAAGGAGCTGCTTCATCATCCAACTTCAGGAGAAGCAAAATTCAAATTTCCAAATGAACAAAATTCAATGTTTGTGTTTCTCAATAAATAATTATTATTATCTAGTACTTCTATCAAATTATGTTTTAAAAGTTTAAAAATGTTGAGTATTTTGTTATATTTTCTAACAAACTGTCTTAATAACAACATTTTCACAGATCATATTTACCTGCCACCATAATTTCCATAGCATTGTTATACAGAAATATATATATATTTATTTAAATGTGAAATAACCCAAGTTTTTAGTTATCATAATATTGTCTCAAAGTAAAATCACAAAATTTGAGATCACCAAAAATACAATAGATGCTCATCATTGTGGACTTTAGCAGACATTGAAATTCCCACTTTATTTATTATTCTGACATTTTCTGATTTTTTGTTGAACTAAAATATTAGTAACTATACATACATTTTAAAGTTTGACAAAAAAAATTAGCAAAATCTTTCAATAGAGGACCATATATGCAAATTGAATTTCTAGATTTCTTAGGCATCAGACATATGCCTGAAAGAATGAATGTTATATATATAATGTTGCATTTAGTGTTGGACCACATATTGGTAGATTAATTATTAATAAAAAACATTATTGATAAAATCAACAAATGTATCATTCATAATGTGGTGTGCTAATGCAAACTCAATTACATTGGTGAATTAAAATGTGCATTGAAACAGATAGCATAAATATGAACTTTTATATAATAAATTGTGATATTCTGTAAATTGATGTGTCTGCCAAACACATAGTTTTAAAGGTAGCTATTATTTTAGTATTATTGAAGTAACCAGTGTGGCCAATTTCTACAAAAAAGATCATGTAAAAGCTGATGTAATCAATTTTTGATTAAAGACAATTTTATAGTGTTTAAATCTGACACAAGTGCATATATCTATTCAATTGATTCACATGGCTACTTGGGAATTGGGAAAATGAAATTTCATAAACGTCTCTTGTGATCTGATAGTATATGGCTTTAGAATTTTCTAAACAAAAAAATACCAAGTGTTTTATAGAAGGAAAAGCTTAATGTTGACATTAGACAGTCATTAGTAATTTTATCAGTAATACTTTGAATATAAATTGAAACCACTTTATAACCAGATGAAGAATGCTCATATCACCATCTTTTCCCTTCCTGGGCATTAATGTTATACAAAGGCTTACATATATTGTTTTCATTGCATACTAGTACTATTTCTTGGACAAGATAACCCTTAGCAGACAAAATATATTCTCTCATAAACCAATTTTTGCCTCAAAAAATATATAACAAAATGATGATTGAAATCAAAATTGGGATAACTGTTGTATGTGTCAATTTTTATAAAAAGATATTGATATAAAGTCATCAGGTACTTTAGCAATTAAAACATTTAGAAAAGAAAGTGTTTAGTTAATTTCAATTTTAAAGGTAAACTTAATATGGAAATGCCATCCATTAAGAAAATAATTTAAAGCATTAATAGCATATTAACAAATAAATCACTCACATATGTCATCCAAATGGAAGATCTCTTGCTAGATACATAGAATAGGTAATTCTCAAAACTATACAAGGAGAAATCAAAAAGTACAAATAACACTGAAGGGCTTATAAAAAGCTCTTTCACTTGTTTATATTATTGGGTAGCATTGTAAATTTAATACTCATAAATATAAAGATATATTCAATTCCCATGATTTTACAGTGTCTGGTTAGGGCAGAGACACCAGAAGAAGAAAATGGTAATAGCACTCAAAATATTTTTTATAAATTTTACCAAGCATTATGCTTTATTTCTATTTATGTATATTTTTTGAATTGAACAACACTTGATGAGAGTAAAAGAATTAACCAAAAGTACTTCTGCAGATTGAAAGACTATACATAATTGTTATATTTATTATGTTTATTGTAGTATTTAAATACAGGTATACTTTATATCCCTGGAGTTTAAATGAAATTGTAGGGTATTCAAATCCAAACTTTCAACCTTCCTTCAGCTATCCAACTTATCTCTTACAACCAATATACATACCCACAGACGTAAAAAAAATAAATGATTTCCCATATGCATATTTTTTATAGATATTTCCATATTTCTCCATTCTTTTCATGCTGAATTACCACTTATCAGTTGGTCCAGAACATCATCCTCCCCCCATATATATATATATATATATATATATATATATATATATATATATATATATATATATATATATATATATATATATAATCAGTGACAATGGTATGGAAGGTTAAAGAGTTGGGTGATGGAGCAAATGGAAACCTGTCCATTAAATTTTTAAAATTTGCTATCTCAATAAAAGTTGAACACAGATTATGAGATAATGATTTGGACAACTGATGAGTGATAATCCAGCATGAAATATTAATATTGGAGATCATTTAATTTTTTTACATTGGTGTAGACATGTATATCATTTGTATGATGTAGACTGAATAGCTGAAGAGAGCTTGAAGTCTGGTTTCAAATGCTTTATATATATTCATTGAATTCTGTTATATTTTGATAATTCATAAATTATGATAAATAGAAATTGGGTTACAAGCCTATAATAATTTAAATCTGAAAAGTATTAAAGTAAAAATAACTTCAAAATAAAATTTCCATACATGGTACTTTTGTTGAAAATAATTGAAGAAAATACCCTTAAGTTGGTATTTCCATATATATTCTCATATTCTCATGGATAAATGATGAATTAATAGTATTATTTTCAGGAACTTCCATATAATAAAAATATAATAGCTCGATAGCTGACATTTCATTACAATAATAAGTACTTTTCTCAGAGCTTTTTCCTTCTCAAATCATAAGAATGTGTGTGATGAGATTTGAGATTGCTATTTTTTACTTTTGTTATTTTCTCCTCATTTTCACATTCTATTGTGAGAAGTTTTAAAAAGAAATTACCCTCCAATAGCTTATTCCAAATATTGTTAATTTTCTTTGATTGATAATTTTTATTTATGCTTTTAGGTCTTTTACAAATCTCTATAGATTACCTTAGCAGTCTCTGGTCATATTGTTCAATTTTTCCACAATATGTGTTTTATTAAAATTGATGTCATATATATATATATATATATATATGCGGGTATATATATATATATATATATATGCTTTTAAACATAAGCACTATGTAAATAAATAACTCATATTAAATATTGCCAATGTTATACTACTAATAATAAGTAAAATGTAAATCATGTAAAAAACAAATTTATATTAAAGATTCTTCACAACCTGGTTTTGTCTATTAATAAACAGACTTTCTTAAGTAAAAATCAACTAGATACAAAGAATACACACATATGAATATATATATATATATGAATGCTTTTACAGGTTGCAGATATAAAAAAACATGTTTTGTGGGTTCAGCCATGTAAGATTTTGGTTTAAAAAATCCAATGTTTCGACTTGATCACACAATCCCTCAACTTGTGTGATCAAGTTGAAATGTTGGAATTTTTAAACTAAAATCTTACACCGATGAACTTTAAAAACATGTTTTATATATAAATATATAACAGAAAAAACACTTTTGAATCAAAAAAAGTTTTCATAAGATTGATAGCTTCAGATTATATGGATATCACCAGAGCAATAGAAACAAAACATAGTCATGTAAGAATTTTAGTGTAAATTTTTTTTATCCAGTATTGAAAGTTGAAGATTATTTATATATTTGTGTGTTAAATTGAATATTTTAATAGATTGTTAATTTCATAAAGAGTGAAAATTAAGAGATTATATGTAAACAGAGATAACTTTATCTTTTTGATATTGTCAGGAAATAAAAAAAATACTAATTGACAGTTCTGAGATTAAACAAGTTTTATGTATTAATCTATATAATAGCTTTTTGTCTTGGATTAGAAGTGTGTATAAGTATAAATTTGGATCACATTGATTCTGAAGAAAAATCAAAAAATACTGTTGGCAAATAATTTTTTTAATTATTCAAGGAAGAAAAATTAAAATATTTTTTGTATTTTCCATTTGTTCAAGCATTGCAAAGTAAATAAATTGTATAATATATATGTACTTGTCAAGATCACATAGTTAAATTTCCAATTTTTATTACACTGGGAAATTGTTGGGTTTTTTTTTCTTTATAGAACTATATTTTATAGTGATAAATTTGATCAATTAAACATATCATTGCCACAGATATCTGTTTATGAATGATTGATGAAATTAATAATTTACAACTTGAATAAAATTGTGAAAAACAAGTTTTATCAAACCATTAGGTAAAAAAAAAAAAAAAAATCCAATATTTTATTTTCAAATAAATGAGTTTGTGTTATAATATGTATTAGCGAAAATAATATTAATATATATTCTTTTATTCATTTTATTATTGTTTTTTTTTTTTTTGTTTGGTACTAAAAATATTCTTTTCTCTCTGTTTTCAATTTCTTTTACTAATAGATCATATGTCCTGTATACTTTTTTTTTCAGCAATGAATTTGTATAATAGAAAACTATTATACCACGACAAATTCTTCTATTGACATGTTGAGATCACCGCGCTCTAGGATTAAAAAAATAAAATCGAGGCCATAAAACGGTATTATCCGGAATTTAATGGATAATCTTACCTTAGGCAAGGGATACAGGACTTTAGAGAGGATATCAGAATATTGATATGCGCAAATAGCCAAATGGAAATTAAAAGCCAGTATTTATTATAACAAAATTAATTTTAAAAATTATAAAAGAAAATATTTATTGCATTTACACAAAATGATTGTGTATATATTTATATGAACATTATTTAAAATCACATTTATAAAAATATAGGTAGAATATATAAAATAGGTGTATGAATATTTGCATAAATGTTGTTTACTGAAAAATATTAAATAACAAATGTCAGAATAAAGTTAATAAAATATTTGTCGTATATATTTAGATATTTTTTTATTACAAAATTTAACATTTAGTTTATATCAATCAATTAGATGCAAGATATAGTATATATATGCGTGTGTGCTCACACATAAACATTATCAGGAAGATATAATTCATCATATAAATATAGAAATAATTTATTAACAACATTTAGGTAAAGATAAAAATAAAACATAAATTTAACAAAAAGTTTATCCAAAATTATCACTTTTTTTTATTTATTATTTTCATTACTTACGACTGTAAAGTGAAAATTATTATTTTTTATAAATTTCTTTTGATTTATTATTAACGCAATTATATTATTATTGTTGAATTTTAAAATGAGACCAATAGACATTCAAAAACTAATTTCATATATATTTAGAGAATACATTTTTAATATTGCGATATTCCCATTTAGATAATATCGAAAAGATTAAGATAATCTACGACGTAATTAAAAAAAAAAGTTTTACTATCAATTTATAAACATTTCATTTTTTTTTTTTTTTTAAATGTGTTTTTTTAGAAATGGATAAATAATACTTATAAGCAAGGGTGTAAAAAAAGTGAATTTTGAATAGTTTGACCATAAAGAAATTTAATCCTGAATACTGTAACCTAATCCAACGAAAGTGGACAAGACAACAGGCGTTCTTATCGCTTTTGTGAAGAGTGATCCGTGGTTATATTGCAATTGTGGTTTTGAAGTATCTATATAAGAATACAAATTAATCAAACTCCTTAATTAAAAAGTAAAACAAAATTAATGCGTCAAATCATTATGTTTTCTTTTGACTAGATCCAGGCGTGTGAAAATAAATACTTATAAAATGAGATACGGTCGATATTTCAAGAGCTCGAGGTAAAAAAATAAGTTTTTCAGAAAAATCTAAAAAGGTGATTTTGCTTGAGGGTAACCTTTGACCAAATTACTCAGTTTTTGCACAAAACGATGAAGACTAATCCAGTGTAACCCGTTGAATGCCCACTCACAATACATGGAAAGAACTGTAATTAGGCATGGCCTTTTACGTTCTATGGGGCTAGCAAAGGTCCAGTGGCTCTTTTCAAAGAACAGCACTTTTTCATAAACTATACGTTATGAAAGATTTTTCATGCTTAAATTAACCTTTTTCTTTAAAAAAGAAAAAAAAAAGCTACGGAGAACATCCTATAGTACGCATTTACTCTACTGGACGGTGTAGATTTAACCAATATAAAGCTATGAGACTTTATATCTAAAGCTATATATATACCCTATGGGTTTTTATTTATATAAAAAAACGTAAAACAATCCAGGAACTATTTCTCACACACAATTTATTGATATATTAAAAAAACTAAAGTATTTTTAGTCTTTTACCTTTTTTTTTTAAATAATTTTTTTTTAAAGGAATACTGTAATCAAAATATACTAAAATTTATATTAAGAATTAAATATAAAAATTGCCGTAATTTGAAAAAGATTTATTTTTCGCTTCACTTTTGCTAAAGCCTATAGGCTATTTCGAAATTCTCACGTAAAATTGAAAGGGCATTTTTTTTATCGCAAAACCAAGGGAGTCCGAGATGTGTTAACCTATGCCCCACTAATAGTGTAGGAGAGGTGTTACACTTGGAATAGCTTATAGGCTATTATTAATAATTTTATACCAAAAAAAGTTTTCTCACACCAGGATATATAAAATTATTAGTTGTTAACGTGGAACTCTACTATACTTCATTATAAAGCACCAAAAGATTTTTTTTTCTTTTCATTTTTATAATATTCATTAAAAATGAATTAGTGCCAAATACATCTGTTCCCGGGTAACAATTAATGTTTACTACGAAAAGCGTTCAACAAAGTAGGTGTTGTTACGTTGGCATTGTGGTTAATTTAAACGGAAGATGAAACGTTATTAAAACTGAAAACAAGCGGTTCTACAAACTTCCTCTCTGTGTGATTACATATATAGCAACACATATTATTTAAAAATACAGCTGAAAAGTTGTTATTCTAAATTTTCATTTTATAGATTTCTTTTTTAAAAATTAAAAACAAATTTATGTGTATTTAGATCTGTGCAAATACGTATTTATTCTTTTTAAAATCTTCCTTGTAAAAAAAGTTACTTAGTTAAAAGGCAATTCGATGAAATAAAAATGTAAAAGTTATTATTTTAATTTATACATTTATAATAAATTGGGGTATGTGTGTCAATTTTATAGCTCATTATGCTTTTCTTGTTTTCACATTCTTTATATATTTTAATTTTTTTTCTCTATTAGAAAATTCCTTAATTTTTTCTTTAAATTCTTATGTTTTTTGGGATTCTTGTTAAATGTGTTTATTATGATTTTTGTCCTATCAGATTTAATCGCAGCGGTTAACAACCTAATGTTCACAGGTAGTTTCCGTCTGAAGAAAATTTAAAAAAAATCTCACTGCGGTCAGTTAAATAAATCTGTTACAACCAGTACATCATTTTAGTGAATGAATGAATGTCACATGATCTCTTAAACAACATTTTATATAATTATTAATTATAAAAGTCTTGCCCTGTGAGTATTAACATAGTGATAGTGTGCTTGACCTGAATTAAAAGTTGTGAATAAATTTTCACTTGCTTAAAGTAAAAATAAATAAATCACAGTTTGGACAATTGAATGGATATTTTATATTCCGTGTTTCATATACCTGCTGAAATTCCACTTGAAATTAAATGAATGTGATTTCGGATTTTAAGCATTCCTATTAAAAGAGATATCCAAACTTGTGTTATTAGTTTTCAGTCTGTTATCTTGGCCTTTATGAAAATATGAAAGGCACTGTTGTCGATTTGCTCTGATACTTCTAAACACATAATTCTGTGAACAAAAACTTTAATGATAATAGTATTTGAAACAATAATAACACAACAACCACCTATTGGGTATGGCTGTAAATTAAAGTATTTGTGTAGTTATTTTTACTGATATCAAATTTAGCACACATCTAGAACAGTGCTTAATCATCAACCTTGCACATTCGTTATAATAGCATTATAACAATAAGGACATTTTATTTATACTTTATTGAATTTAGATATGAAAAAAAAAAACTTTTCCTTATTTATTTATATAAAAAGCAACTTTAAATGGGCTATTGTAATATTTTAAACATACTTGGGGGAAAAGAGGGGATTTTTAAACTATGCTGTTATAAAAATTTCATCAAAATTCATGACTACATTTTGAAGTTCATACATGATATTGAAGCAGTCGGATCTGAGTTCGATCCTAGCTTCATGGCATCTAGCCATAAGCCCACTTCAAACCCTACTACTAACCTTAAATTTCCGATGCAATGGGGCTTTATGCATTCAATCCACACTAATTTCCATAAAGAATAACTTATTTCATAAATACATATTAAAATTAATTAGTTTCAATTTAAATTGACCAATTCTATTAATAAATTCATGAATAATTCTATCATGATAGAATTATTCATGATAGAATTATTCATGAATTTATATATTATAACTGCATGGATTGTGCGCATATATTTGTAAATATTTAAATATATATAATTGTTTAAAAGTTTCATTGCGTCGGGAATGTTTGATTTTATTTTTAAATAATTTGTTAAAGTTTTATTGATTAAAAGCTACATTCTTTCGATAAGCTTTCAGATTTTCCCTTTCCTAAAACAACAGTTAAAGTTTTATTAATTAGAAAAAAGATAAGGATTTCCTAATTAAAATCATTTTCTGATTTTAAGAATTCATTTTCTAATTAGAAAATGAATTCAAGTTAATGAGTTTGAAAGCCTTATCGAAGGAATATATCTAAAAACAACCAGTAAATCTAACAACATTGATAATGAAAGAAGCGCTAGGCTGAAGGCATCAGAGGACAGATATATATAGCTCTGAAAAGTTTGGAGAGGAGGAGAAGCCATCTTTGTTGTAGAGAAGTGCAGTAAACTCTGTGTGTTTTAAATAGTGTTTCAATCATGGTAAGGGGCTAAATGTCAGGAATCTGGCTATCAGTTCCTGAAGTCCCCTGAAAATCTTCAATGGAGCTGCTGAATCTTTTCCGGACCAATCATGCTGCTAAAATTATGAAAAGCCACTAAAATGCTGTTCAAGTAATCAACCAAATGTGTGCCTATGTTTTTTTTTTACCAACTCAGATGTGTAACCTAAGAACCAGCCCAGGAAGGAATGGGTAATATGTTTTCATAATGAACCTCAAACTTTCTGGCCAGTTTCGAACTTTACTTTACACTCCCTTTTAGAGCTCTTTTATTTTTTAATGTAACAATCTTTAGAAAACCTTTTATTCATGCTACTGTAAATTTATATTGTAGTTCTCTCAACCTCTAGTCTTTAAACTTTCTCTTTTCTTACTTGGTGGTTCATTTACTATATTATATATATATATATATATATATATATATATATATATATATAAATCACACATATATAAATCACACAATATATATATATATATATATATATTGTGTGATTTATTAATGTCATTTATTTTTAATTATATGCCAATAATCTTTCGACTTGATGATCTCCTTTGTTTCCATTATCTTGTGCAAATAATAATATATTAATTCTAATAGTAATTCTCACCCATTAGAACTAGATTTATCATTCTATCAATTATCAAGTCGAAAGACATTATAAATGTGTGTGTTATTTTTATAATTGGTTAATAATAAATTATTAGCTCCATTTTTAATCTATGCCCCAGCTATTTTTTGTATTCACCAATATGTATTTATTCATATCTAATCTTAAAATGTTTTTATTGCAAAAGGGCCGATAAAGGATCAAACAAATTCTAATTCAACTTTGTTATTTAAGATTCAGGAAGGGCACGATGATTGGGGCATAATTAATATGATTTACAAATACTTTAAAAAAGTTTTCGTTAAAAGCTCATTTGACTTTAATTAATTGATCAAATCATCATGTAGAGCATTCTATATGGATTTTAGTATTCAAACGATGACTATCAAGTCATCATCTTCAAGCGTTGCTGACATAGGGCAATCTTCCGCTCCGTTAGGCTGGTCGGTGATCATATTTCTGTTATTTTAAATTATCGAGGAAGAAAGCACTTCCTCTCCTGTTCATATTAGTCAAAGGGCATAAAACTTGTCAGACGCAAGCCACCATAGGACTTCGATTATCAACTAGCTATTATCTTTCAATTTCATTTTATAGCTCATAATTTGCCAGCACCGTTATCTCTGTTCCAGTAAAGCCCGCTCTGATGCTCGTAATTTGTGACGAAGTGATTTCAGTTAAAATCAAACAAATTCTCAGTTATATTTAATTAAATAAGTTTTCCAATAAAGATTAAAGTTATACCCTAAAATACGTATCTTGCTCTTCATGAATGGATTTGCGAATGTGAAAATAAATATCATATTCTTTCGTAAAAAATTAGAGCAATAATTTCCCTTACTAATGAATACCTTTATCTGCCTTTATTTTCTTGTTGGGGGCATAGACATAGACTTTCAAATATTGCGTAATATTCATTGGCATATAATAAGGACTGCCACTCGTATTATAATTATAAACTTTGTTTAAGGACTAGAATTAATTAATATAATCATTATTTAAAATTCAAACAAAACAAATTATTATTATTAAATATTTTCTAAACACACTTGGTTTCTTAGTGATTAATTCTTTCATAATTATTTTAATGTTAATACTCGCTGTTTGTGTTGGCAACCCGAACATATACATATGATTCGATTTAAAATTATTTTAGTCATTTATTATCAGATATTAATATCAGTTCAGGGGTCTCTGATCCTCACCAACCATTGAGCTAGTTTCTTGGTGCATAGCACTGTGCCATCGATGTAGATTTCTACTAATTTGAGCTGTTGAGTTGGGTTTGAATTCAGTTTGAATTGCCTGAGTTTGGATCCGACTTGCAGTTCTTTTGGTGGTTTTTTCGACTGGTACATGGTTATGTTTTTGGTCACCCAATTGTTGGAGCTCGATTTAATAAACCCCACACATGCCCTGGAGATAGTAATTATGATTTTAGTTACTCAGTTAATTGAGATCTCAATAAATTAAATGTTTCAGTAGAAAGTGATATTTTTGTAGAATGTTATGTATATTTGAAGAAAAGTTATGCGATTTATAACTCATAACTCAAATGATTTAATAAATTAAAATGCCATTTTGTAATCTTTTTTCTTATAAGTAAATGTTTTAAAGTTATTTTTTAAATGTTCTTCAGCAAAAGATTCGTTAGTTAGAATAATTATTTAAATATATATATATATATTATACGTTTGTGTTATACATGTTCATGACAGTAGGAAAATTATCATTAGAAAAGTAGTAAGAGCAGACCAAAGCAAGGGGTAAAATAAATGAAATATTTTTCTGGTCAAAATTAATTATAGGTATCTCAGTCTTATAATTATAAATATCCAATATGATATCATGTTAAAAGTTTTAAATTTCAAAATATTGCTTGCTAGCACATATATTAAATGTTCGCTCCGTATTCTTAGTAGCTTCAAAGTAGGTGAAGACCTTCAAACTGGGAATTCTCTGTCAAGTGGTCCGATGCAGTGTGACATTACGCTTTAATGACAATAATTTCTAGAATAACCTCAAAGAAGGTGAAGACCTTTTGTATACACCAAGCAGCCAGATGCAGTTGGCAAAATGCTTAAATGGTTTACACGTTTTTATGCTAGCAAGATAAAAACTGATATCAACAAATAAAAGTTCTTGTGTAGTATGAATTTTGACATTTTTTCTTAGTTGTGAAAGCCTCATGCTTAGTGAAAATAATATTTGAACTCTTATATTTAAACTCAGGTCAGGAATGTGTCAGTTGTTAATAAATGATAATTATTCATCAATCGAATTGTTCTATCAAAAATTAAGTCAGTCATATGTAGTTTGGGGGTCAATGGGTTATTTCACAGGCCCTATTGATCTCATTTTGCTCACTGGCGCCCATATAAATAAATTTGTCAGCAAATTTGATTGTCAGCACAGTAGTGGGTCAGTTGTCTAAATAATGAAAACCAAATGTGTCCAATACAATTACTTGTACTACCTGCTAATATATATATATATATATATATATATATATATATATAGTATATATATATATATATATATATATATATTTGTATATCACTAATTATTTGTATAGTTTTCATTTTTCAGACATGGGAGAACAGTTGAACAGAGGGAAAGTGAGTAATGTTTGTTTCTTATCTTTAATAGTTTTTTCTAAATAAAATACATGTCTCATTCAAAGAATTAATAGAAAGAGCTAACCAAGAAAACGTAGGCAAACTAAAACTAAACTAAAAAAGGCAGTTTACATAGATTGGGGAAATAATATGCAGCAGCTAATGAAGATAGGGACAATGGGACCAGTAGTCAGAGACCTAATTAAATGTACTGAAGAAAAAAAATATTATTTAAGTATACAGAGAGTGCCATAAGTTTGATTCACATTGTTTGTTATATTAATTATTCAACTTTCAAAGATGGAAGAACAATTAGATAAAGGATTGACTGACGATAGTGATGCACCTTCAACCACCTCCAGTGAATGAGAGATCACTTTTAAAAATCAGATCAATAGGAAAAAGCGCAACCATCAAAGCAGAAAAATGGCTAAAGACGATCACGATGATCGAGAGGCTTTTCATACGATTCTCATAGAAATGAGAGAAGACAAGAAGCTAATGATGATGATGATGATGATGGAAAGGATTTTGAAGCTGAAGGAAACACGAGGGACTCAAACCAACCCAGAGATTGCAAAGCATTCTCAAGCAATGGTCACTTACAAAGCTCCAAGAGGAGATGATGATCAGACCACACTTAAAAAAGTTGTGGACAGCAAGGAAGATGACAGTGAAGAAGATGGGTCAAATCAAGAAATGTTGGAAGAAGCTGATTTAAATACAGACAGGGAAAAAGAAGATGTTCAGACCACTAGTAAGATAAAATGAAAAGTAGAAATGGAACAGATAATAAACCCTGAAATGAGTCTAAGGAACTTGCAGAGACCATCCCTTATATCTTCTGTAGAAATTCAAATTTTTAGGGGTAACCCAGGAGAAAAGCCCATAGATCATCTAAACAGCATTAAAGAATTTTTCTGTCTGCACTCTGTAGAAGAAAAGGAAAAGGTTATCCTAGCCAGCCACTATTTAAGAGAAGCTGCCAAGGCATGGTGGAAGCTATTAAAAAAGCCACCTACCACAGTCGAAGGATATGAAAATGCCATTTTAAAAAAATATTGGAGTGAAGAAAGGCAGGAGGACATTTTGCATAGACTGAACACTCAGAAGTATCAAGAAAACTGCAGACAGGGATATGCAACCTACTTCATCCAGAAAGTAACCACATTCAAATCCCTAACAGCCTTCACATATGAGGACCAACACATCATCCAGATGATCAGACATCATTTACCCCCATGGATCCAAAGAATCATGCTTGGGATGTGCCCTATGTCAATAGAAAAGACCATAGACTTTTTGACTGCAATAGACTATGAGAACTTGACACCAACCAGAAAAGACCAAGACTACAATCATTATCAAAAGTTAAAACCATATGTGCCACCTGATTCAGGGAAACAATAAGACAAACATTAAATGACAGATATATATACAGACGACCGACTGACATGACCATAGGGAAAATGAGACTTGATTATCGGACCGATTTATTATAAGCTTATTATAAGCTAGATAATATTAAAAAAAATGATCGCAGTGAGACATGTATAATTTTTTAGTTTCTACAGATGATATTATTCACACTCATGCTGTTCTCCCAGAGTCTAAAAACTAGTCGAGTAACTTATGCAAATGTCTCATGCATAAGTAAAGAGATTTTTTTTCATTGTTTTTTTTTTTGAAGTGAAAAGAAATGAAGCAGTCGGATCTGAGTTTGATCCTAGCTTCATGACATCTAGCCATAAGCCCACTTCAAACCCTAGTACTAACCTTAAATTTCCAATGCAATGAGGCTTTATATGTTTAATCCATGCTAATTTCCATAAAGAATAACTTATTTCATAAATGCGTATTAAAATTAATTAGTTTCAGATTTAAATTGACCAATTCTATTAATAAATTCATGATAGAATTATTCATGAATTTATATATTATAACTGCATGGATTGTGCATATATATTTGTAAATATTTAAATATATTGTACCGGTAAAATCACCATGCTTAATCACGCGCAGTAATCCGAATTCAAACCCAGTCCACGTCTAGGAATAAATTCCAAAATGCAAACCAAATTCAAACCCAAATCCCTGGCATGACCAACCGATGAACAACGCAACAACGGTACGTGGTTTTCCCTTTACTAGCTCGTCGGAAAACACAGAATAAATTACCCTACAATCAGTTATTCATATATATCCTATACTCGAGATCTTGGTACGGTTAATAATTCAATATATATATTTAAGTTGTCAATACAGACAGCGGGTGCTTAACTAGATTTTGAGAGCAATAAGACAAGAGAGACAAAAATAGATTAGATAAATTTTTAATAATTATTGAAATCATTGAATACTATGTACAGATACGGTAAAATTTTCATACGTATATTTCTAATAATTTGCTACTAGTCCTTAATAATCATTTTAGTCTGATAGACAAAATGCATGCCAATATTTATATGTTTTAAATGGTCGTACGAGTTGATATGAGAATCAGAGGAATTTGAGCATTTAAAATATTTAATTACTATTTGATATTAAGTTGTTTGATTTTAATAGATTCAAACCATTACGTATACGGATAATTGGAGGAGGTTTTATATAAAAATATAATATAATAATGATGTACTGATGGTTGCAGAGCTTAAGATATACTACAATAATAACTTGCGGTGCATTGACCGAAGACCGGGCGGCTTGTACTTTGACAAGTCTTAAGCCCCCAAGTAGATCTGGGACACTACAACCAGCCGGGATCATTTTCGAACCCCAGTGATCCAAGAGATTATCTGGAGAAGAATTTCTTTCTTTCCAATTGGTAGTAAAACGAGACGCCAACTTAGGCAAAAAAAAAGGCACTGCCACAGTAACATCGAGGAAGAGTGATCGGAAGTGGACTTAAAGCGAAACTATATAAAACCTTGATTATCTCTCCGTAACATTCTCTATGCAACAATCTGATATGACTATTCAAAATAAAACATAGCGAAATCAAAAGATCACAAAAGTAACGATTAATTAATTTCACTCTGAAACCCATAACTCCCCAGGTTGTTCAGAAGGTAATAATAGTAACAAAAATATTCACTTTATATTATTACTCCGTTCATATATAAAAAATAACATAATAAAAATTTAGACTTTATTTTATATTTGTTATTTGGAGCAAAGATTAAAATATCATTTTGACAAAATAAAAGGAACAATGCAGGTACTTGAATATTTCTCAACTCAACATAAATGAACCAATTTTTTTAGTTCGATAAAAGAAAATTACTTTTAAAATGAATATACTAATAATACTATGAAATAAACGTTAATGGCTTTAACTAGAGTTGAAAAATATTATTATTGGCATCGCTTTGTTTGTAAATGTAAGTAATAATAAAAATATAAGTATATTCACTAATGAATTACTATTAGGCACAAAATATTAGTAAATTATCATCTAAAGACTAGAGCACAGAAATATTAGAGAAGAAATTTACTGACAGGCTTTAGTGTAACATTTTAATGAAGAAAAGCAAGAAATTTACATGTAATTACCTAGATTAATTCATAACAGATTAAATAATAAAATTATTAAGCTTAGAAGAAAGTTAAAAAGTTCATGTAACAAGAGTTACCATTCTTCTTCATCCGCCTTTTCTCCTTGCGGTAATGTTTATGCAGAACGTAGGCGCACATTTTGGATTCCTTAGAACGGCATGATTAATTTAAAGGTTGGAATTGAGAAAACTGGAAGCACAGGAAACATTATGGATCAGCGGCTCGAAAGATTTAAATCGGCAGAACAGGGATCAGCTTCTTGGACTTAGCCCAACATTATTGCAATTCACCAGGCAACTTCTTAATCACAGTTGAGATGATTTCTCTGGAACAACTACTTTGCTGTAGCCCGAGATGGTCTACCACAGCAAAGTCAAAAAGTAGAGTCCCCTAGTATATTATAACATAAGATGGCTACGGTTGATCACTCTGCCTAGTTTTTGTTCATGACTCTGCCTCCTTTGATTTTCTGGCCTCCAGCAATATCTAATTTTGATTATACAATTGCATTCGCCTTTCCTGATAAGAGTCCTACATTTCTCATTTCCATTGTTTGATTTACATTTATTTCTAAATTCAATACATGATTCTAAATTGACAAACTAAATAATTACATAGGAATTCGTGAATACAAAATTGAAATTCATTATCTTAACTTTCAAAGTACAAACTAATTATTCTATACATTTTGTACACGTAAGATTTGACTAAAAATACTGATCAAAGGAATGTGACTTTTGATCAGCATTTTTAAATGACTTTGTATAATTTTGAAAGATTTAAAATTAAAAAAAAAAATATACACGCAATGAAACTTTTAAATTGAGCTTAATATAAACCTACAAACCACACACACAAATATTATTTATCATGATTTGTAATATTTATACTTGTAATATTTACGTTAAATTCTTTTAAACAAAGCATAAAATAACTAACTTAAAATTTATGTGGCCTGGAATAGAAAAAGCCTCATTGCGGGTAAATAGTGATTACCGGACTTCAAAATGAAAACTATGAAACTAAGATCGATCCTTCGATCTGTCTGTTTCAAT
>JAQFVV010015056.1:0-21211 GCA_028023455.1 Epiperipatus broadwayi | reverse complement strand
CTATTCTGTGTGCTATTGTTAATTGCTGAATGTAATTGAAAATTTAAATAAAGTTATTTTATAGACATTCAATACTAGATGATAAAAATAGTGCAATACATAAATGCAACTAAAATACCATCATTACAAACCTTCAGAAAAATATTATCCATAAGGATAATTTATGCATGGGTATGGTATAATGAGTGTTTTTTTAAATATTGTGGATTAGTACATTACATTCATTTATGTGATTGTTTATCAACAGCTTCTTTTATGTCATTCTTTATGTTGAATGTTCTTATTCTCAATCAAACATATATTAATTGATATGTGCATTGCCTTCTGCTTGAGTCATATCAGTTTTTTGTAATCATTACATTGTTCACTTTTAATCATTTATGATCATTGGTGTCTCTGATAAGTGTTTTTAACATTTCCATAATATTTGTAGATGCAGATTTTTTAGAATTTCAAATTTAGATTTTAGTAGAAGTTATGATTCTTTATAGTATATCATGGCTTTGGAGAAATTTTCTCATTATATTAGTTAAAGATTTTCTTTAATATTTCTCTTATGTATGGCTACACTTATTGGCTATTTACAATTTTCTTACTGGTGACTAAATTTGATCTGTTTAAAACTTTTCTTTCTCTATGTCACTGGCTTCCAAGCAAACTTTTTTTATTTTTTTTCTATAGTGATAATATAACTTCACTTTTTGTGTTTCCATTAACAAGACTTGTCATAAGAGCATCTGATGAATGCATTTTTCTTCTTGCTCTTATTCTGTTGTAAATTCAATTGAAGTATATACATTTGCTGATGTATACAGAATGTTTATAAAAGTTCTTTACCACATGGTATTAATTAGATATGAGAATGCTAAACTTTATAATGATATGGAATAACTTTTTTGATTGTAGTATAATGTTGTTCTTGTTCAGGAATGACAGTGATGAATCCATAATTATCATTTGATTTTGTTGGAAGAATTTCCTCATGTACTGGAAATATGTTGTTAAGCAAAATGTTAAAAATTATACGATACTATCAATAGAAAAAGTTGTTATGGTTTTTTACATGACCACCATTATTTAATGTTTTTCTTATTATACACAGTGGTTGATTCACATCAAAGGTAAATAATATGTTTATTTTCTCAATTTTTTTGCTTTTGATTAATTGTACTATGTATTTATAATTCCCAACAAAGGACAATGTCTTGTATATCAAAGAACTTTAAAAGAAAATCTTATTAAGTTTTAGCATTAAATATGATACATATAGATTTTACATAAACCATAAAGATATGGAATTTTGCTGAAATATATTAATTTTTTTTTTTATAAATCAATGAAATACCTGCAATGTTTTTGAATAATTCTATTAGCTTTATTTCTATATCTGGTAAATTATTTTTTGCCATTATTTTGTATTTATCTGCTACTATGACTACTCTTATTTTGGTATCATAAACAGTAATATTCAATGCAACTATATTCTTGCTTTTATTTATTAGAGAATAATTATAGTGTTATCTAATTAGAAACATTTAATAGCTTCTCTCTTCAAATAATTTTTGAATTGAGCAGCTGGTACCTCTCAAGCATTTTTTTGACTCTTCAATGTACTTGTGCTGCTTTTTTAATTAGTAAATTTTGGGTAATTGTTTCTGCCATAATTGGCAAAGATTAATCGTTTTTGCCTAGAATATTTAATGTAGTATATATTCGATGTTTAAAACTAACATTTTAAATTGATCTAGCCTCTATATTACTGGTATAGTATTATGTTTAATATGACCATTTATGTTTACATGTTTCTTCTTTGACAGTCTTACCTTTTTCTCACATAAATATAGTTTTCACAATGATTAAATCATTCTTGTAAAATCTTTTACATATACTTTACTTTTTAAAAAAATAATTTATATTGTTAATAAGAAATCAAGATTTGATATGTAAAATATCTTTGAGAATTTATTCTTTTTATTTTAGTAAATCATATTTGGGAATGAACTAAAATTACTAAGTGTAAGTTTTTTAGGATGATATTTTAGATTTAAATTTGCAGAGAAAAGTTAATTGATTTTCTACTATTACCAGATTTAGACATAATTTTTCATAATTCCTAAAGTTTGAAGTAATGTGAAATCCATATTGAGTCTTTGCCTGTTTAAAAGATTGTGTTGATGGGATTTTTCTTATAATTATATGTTGGAGTATTCTCACATGTAATTTAATTTTTTCTGAAAATAATAAAAATTAGGTGATGGAAATAATCCAACATACAATTATTATGAGTAATGTGCTGTTATCCCAAATTTTTAGATAAACAACAAAATTTTGTGCATATTTATTATTATATAAAGTATTATATTATTGTGTAATTATATAAAAATGTTTAAAAATAAATATTTAATACTTGCTTTCAATCTAATTATTAATTTAATGCTGATATATAGAATTATTTCAAATTCATTTTTACCATTTTTCTCCAAGTTATTGACTTTTTAGCATAGCTATATGTAAGATATATGTTAAAGCAGTAATTTTTACTTAAAATAGTTATAAAAGATATATTGTCTGTTTTTATTCATGTATAAGTAACATAAAATAAAATTTGGCTAAACCAGCCAAAATGTTTATATAATAATAATTAGATATAGGTGTATCTGAATAATAAATATATTTTACATATAAATATTTAATCAATTTAACTTTTAATAAAACCTGATGTGAATTTGTATGTTTAAGTAAAAATTATACAATAAAACTGCAAGATTTGCTATATTTTGTTCCAGGCCCCTCTCATGCATATTAAATCATAGATAATAGCTAATATTTTGTTAATAAACTTTGAATATAATAGAATACATATTGTTTACTGAACTGCTTGCGTTTAGTACTGTTCAATACAGATCATATAGATTCATAGTATTATGTAGCTATTGTAATTTTTATTACATGAGCTACCAGAAATAATACTATGATTCATTTATCAGTGAGAATATTAGAATTACTATATATATATTATTATATATATATATTTTTTTTTTTATATATATATATATATATAAATTAATTCTAATATTATCATGGATAAATGATGAATTCGTAGTATTATTTCTGGAAGCTTTTGTATAATAAAAATATAATAACTAGATAGCTGACATTTCAATACAATAACAAGTACTTTTCTCAGAGCTTCATCTTTCTCAAATCAAAAGAATGTGTGTGGTGAGATTTAAAATCGTTATTTTTTTCATTTAATATTTTCTCCTCATTCCCAAATTCTACTGATTGAAAAGTTTTAAGAAAATATTTTATTCTCCAATAGCTTGTTTCAAATATTGTTAATTTTTTTTAATTCACACTTTTTATTTGTACTCTTAGGACTTTTAAACATCTGTATCACCTCCCTTAGCAATCTATGGTCATATTGTTCAATTTTTTCCAGAGTATGTGTTTTATTAAAATTGATGTCATGGTTAGTTAATTTAATGTGTGAGTAAATGACTGATGTATTAAATTTCTCTCTAACTGCTAAAATCTGTTGGTCCTTTTTTATATTTATTTTATAATTGGTCTGTCAAATGTATGAAGGTAAACAATCCTCACATGGAATTTCATATACATTATGACTCTCCAAAGAAATTTTATCTTTATAAAATTTCTTTGGAGAGTCATAATATATTTAGAAAATGTATTTGAAGTGTCATGGTGTATATGAAATTCCATGTGGGGTTTAACATTCATACATTGGACAGATCAATTGTAGAATAACATAAGATAGTAAGAATAGGGCAGTTAGAGAAAAATTTAATTCATCAATGATTTATTCAGACATTAAATGAACTAACTATGAAATCAATTTTAAGAAAACACATATTCTGGAAAAAATAGAACAATATGATGAGAAAATTCTAAGGGAACCTATAGATATTTTTAAAAGGGCCAAGAGTATAAATGAAAAGTGTGAAATAAAAAAATTGACAATATTTGGAAAAAGGTATTGGAGAATAAAATATTTTTTAAATCTTCACAACCAATAGAATGGTTTTACATCTCATCACAATCTTATGATTTGATAAAGAGGAAGCTCTGAGGAAGGTACTTGTTATTATACTGAAATGTCAGCTATTAACCACTTATACATATATCTATCTATCTGATTAGTATTTATAAATAGTCAATTATATAATTAGACACACACACACACATATATATATATATATATATGATAAACAAAAATGCAAGTTAAAAAACTTGCTAACGCTTGTATTTATGTCCACAGATGGCGTCCTACCAAAAACACCTATCAAGCGTATATTTCGTTTACATAAACGTCAGAGTAGTTAGTATTCACTATCTCTAACTATAATTCCACTTTCAGATCATGATTTCAAGCTATTTGCTATCGTCAGTGAAAGACAGGAATAAAGAAACTAGATCTAAATACAAACTCTGAGCGTTTATGAAACAATTTCTATTCAGCTTGCAAGCGTGAATTTTTTAGACACGTAATGTCTTCAAACTCAGCATAGCAAACCAGATAGCTATATGGGTCTGATCTCAGTTCAGCATCACCACATAGTAGAAGCCTCTGCAATCTATATCATTGCAAGAAAGACCTCAAAGGTACATTTATGATAAACAAAAATGCAAGTTAAAAAAACTTGCTAATGCTTGTATTTATGTCCACAGATGGCGTCCTACCAAAAACACCTATCAAGCGTATATTTCGTTTACATAAACGTCAGAGTAGTTAGTATTCACTATCTCTAACTATAATTCCACTTTCAGATCATGATTTCAAGCTATTTGCTATCGTCAGTGAAAGACATCTGTGGACATAAATACAAGCGTTAGCAAGTTTTTTAACTTGCATTTTTGTTTATCATAAATGTACCTTTGAGGTCTTTCTTGCAATGATATAGATTGCAGAGGCTTCTACTATGTGGTGATGCTGAACTGAGATCAGACCCATATAGCTATCTGGTTTGCTATGCTGAGTTTGAAGACATTACGTGTCTAAAAAATTCACGCTTGCAAGCTGAATAGAAATTGTTTCATAAACGCTCAGAGTTTGTATTTAGATCTAGTTTCTTTATTCCTGTCTTTCACTGACGATAGCAAATAGCTTGAAATCATGATCTGAAAGTGGAATTATAGTTAGAGATAGTGAATACTAACTACTCTGACGTTTATGTACAAAACTATACGCTTGATAGGTGTTTTTGGTAGGACGCCATCTGTGGACATAAATACAAGCGTTAGCAAGTTTTTTAACTTGCATTTTTGTTTATCATAAATGTACCTTTGAGGTCTTTCTTGCAATGATATAGATTGCAGAGGCTTCTACTATGTGGGGATGCTGAACTGAGATCAGACCCATATAGCTATCTGGTTTGGTATGCTGAGTTTGAAGACATTACGTGTATAAAAAATTCACGCTTGCAAGCTGAATAGAAATTGTTTCATAAACGCTCAGAGTTTGTATTTAGATCTAGTTTCTTTATTCCTGTCTTTCACTGACGATAGCAAATAGCTTGAAATCATGATCTGAAAGTGGAATTATAGTTAGAGATAGTGAATACTAACTACTCTGATGTTTATGTAAACGAAATATACGCTTGATAGGTGTTTTTGGTAGGACGCCATCTGTGGACATAAATACAAGCGTTAGCAAGTTTTTTAACTTGCATTTTTGTTTATCATAAATGTACCTTTGAGGTTCTTTCTTGCAATGATATAGATTGCAGAGGCTTCTACTATGTGGTGATGCTGAACTGAGATCAGACCCATATAGCTATCTGGTTTGCTATGCTGAGTTTGAAGACATTACGTGTCTAAAAAATTCACGCTTGCAAGCTGAATAGAAATTGTTTCATAAACGCTCAGAGTTTGTATTTAGATCTAGTTTCTTTATTCCTGTCTTTCACTGACGATAGCAAATAGCTTGAAATCATGATCTGAAAGTGGAATTATAGTTAGAGATAGTGAATACTAACTACTCTGACGTTTATGTAAACGAAATATACGCTTGATAGGTGTTTTTGGTAGGACGCCATCTGTGGACATAAATACAAGCGTTAGCAAGTTTTTTAACTTGCATTTTTGTTTATCATAAATGTACCTTTGAGGTCTTTCTTGCAATGATATAGATTGCAGAGGCTTCTACTATGTGGTGATGCTGAACTGAGATCAGACCCATATAGCTATCTGGTTTGCTATGCTGAGTTTGAAGACATTACGTGTCTAAAAAATTCACGCTTGCAAGCTGAATAGAAATTGTTTCATAAACGCTCAGAGTTTGTATTTAGATCTAGTTTCTTTATTCCTGTCTTTCACTGACGATAGCAAATAGCTTGAAATCATGATCTGAAAGTGGAATTATAGTTAGAGATAGTGAATACTAACTACTCTGACGTTTATGTAAACGAAATATACGCTTGATAGGTGTTTTTGGTAGGACGCCATCTGTGGACATAAATACAAGTGTTAGCAAGTTTTTTAACTTGCATTTTTGTTTATCATAAATGTACCTTTGAGGTCTTTCTTGCAATGATATAGATTGCAGAGGCTTCTACTATGTGGTGATGCTGAACTGAGATCAGACCCATATAGCTATCTGTTTTGCTATGCTGAGTTTGAAGACATTACGTGTCTAAAAAATTCACGCTTGCAAGCTGAATAGAAATTGTTTCATAAACGCTCAGAGTTTGTATTTAGATCTAGTTTCTTTATTCCTAGCTTCCACTGACGATAGCAAATAGCTTGAAATCATGATCTGAAAGTGGAATTATAGTTAGAGATAGTGAATACTAATTACTCTGACGTTTATGTAAACGAAATATACGCTTGATAGGTGTTTTTGGTAGGATGCCATCTGTGGACATAAATACAAGCGTTAGCAAGTTTTTTAACTTGCATTTTTGTTTATCATAAATGTACCTTTGAGATCTTTCTTGCAATGATATAGATTGCAGAGGCTTCTACTATGTGGTGATGCTGAACTGAGATCAGACCCATATAGCTATCTGGTTTGCTATGCTGAGTTTGAAGACATTACGTGTCTAAAAAATTCACGCTTGCAAGCTGAATAGAAATTGTTTCATAAACGCTCAGAGTTTGTATTTAGATCTAGTTTCTTTGTTCCTGTCTTTCACTGACGATAGCAAATAGCTTGAAATCATGATCTGAAAGTGGAATTATAGTTAGAGATAGTGAATACTAACTACTCTGACGTTTATGTAAACGAAATATACACTTGATAGGTGTTTTTGGTAGGACGCCATCTGTGGACATATATATATATATATATATATATATATATATATATATATATATATAAATATATATTGTGACCTTCTGAATGGGCACAAGTAATTAAGCTGTGTTATATCAGTAATGAATAACTGCATTGTACTAAAAAAAAATGAAATCGCCTTAAAATTTTAAAATTTTGCTATTAATGGCTCAAAAACTCATATGTGGGCCAACTATGCATTTTGGTAATATTCACATAGCAGCGTATATGTATGAGTGTGTCATTATCTCATTTCCATTTCATATCCTAATTGCAATAAATGATATATTCAAACTTACAATAAAATATTTAAATTACAGTAATTATCTTTATTAATTTGAAAAAAAAATATATCTTCTTTAATGATTAATGCATATATGAATTAGTAAATTATTTGGCCAACTTAAATAATTTTATAAACCATTTTATTTGATAGCTAATTGATATTCATTTGTTTTAACTTTGGAAAAAGCTTTTTTTTTTTTTATTATTTGACGAAGGTCAAAGTATATTTTTTTAGAAAATATTTTTTTTTGAATTTTAATTAAGAGTTAAAAAAAAGGAAAAAATGTGGGAGTCAAGCTTCTGCTGATCAGGTGACTTTTTTGATTGGTGGGGAGATATTTTTTTTTGATAGCTAATAATAGTTAATAATAATAAAAAAAAAGACATTATCTTTTGTATTTTCAACAAGTGTAATTTTCATTTTCTGCTGCTATTGATTATATATCTCTCTTCCAAAACAATTTAAAGTGAAACTTCAAAACAGCCTTTTCATGAAGCTTATTATTAAAACTCCAGACATTTAAGCTTTATTGGGTGATGTCTGAATAAAGAATATAAAGGTATCAATCTTGCTTCTTTTGTCTAATTAAAACATTTAAATTAACACTTTCATTTTTGTTTAAGGATGTGATTTTCTGATAGTAAATTTATGTTAGTTCACTTCCTTTTATTTATCTCCGTTAAAAAAAATATGAAAATGCAAGAACTTTATAATTTTTTAAGTCCCATGTGTGATGTTTATAATGTTTTGTTGTCATGGATGTATATTCAGAACTGTTTAACAAAATTTACTTTGATAAACTCTCTGTTTAACTTATATTCTACTTATACAAAAGTGAAGTTAAAATTTAAAAGGATACATGTACTTGATTATGTATTTGATATTTAATAATTGTTATGGATGCTAATCTTATATTTCATTTTATGCTTATAGAATAATATGTGTTTAATTAAAGAAATAGAAATATGACTTAACCAGAATAATTAATTACTACTAAGTGAAAAAATTCATTCAAAATATACTATTGTATACCAGCATGTCCATTTCGCGTTTCAAGCTTGGAAATACAGCTAGGATACAAATTTTTAAAAATTGATGAATTTGAATACTTTAACATTGCAGTTCAGTATTATTTAGCTAATTCTACCTAAATATGACAAAATCAGCGAAAAAATTCATTCAAAATATAGTATTGTACACCAGCATGTTCCAATTCGCGTTTTAAGCTTGGAAATACAGCTAGGATACAAATTTTTAAAAATTGATGAATTTGAATACTTTAACATTGCAGTTCAGTATTATTTAGCTAATTCTACCTAAATATGACAAAATCAGCGAAAAAATTCATTCAAAATATAGTATTGTACACCAGCATGTTCCAATCGCGTTTTAAGCTTGGAAATACAGCTAGGATACAAATTTTTAAAAATTGATGAATTTGAATACTTTAACATTGCAGTTCAGTATTATTTAGCCAATTCTACCTAAATATGACAAAATCAGCGAAAAAATTCATTCAAAATATAGTATTGTATACCAGCATGTCCTTTTCGCGTTTTAAGCTTGGAAATACAGCTAGGATACAAATTTTTAAAAATTGATGAATTCGTATACTTTAACATTGCAGTTCAGTATTATTTAGCTAATTCTACCTAAATATGACAAAATCAGTGAAAAAATTTATTCCAAATATACTATTGTATACCAGCATGTCCATTTCGCGTTTCAAGCTTGGAAATACAGCTAGGATACAAATTTTTAAAAATTGATGAATTTGAATACTTTAACATTGCAGTTCAGTATTATTTAGCTAATTCTACCTAAATATGACAAAATCAGCGAAAAAATTCATTCAAAATATAGTATTGTACACCAGCATGTTCCAATCGCGTTTTAAGCTTGGAAATACAGCTAGGATACAAATTTTTAAAAATTGATGAATTTGAATACTTTAACATTGCAGTTCAGTATTATTTAGCCAATTCTACCTAAATATGACAAAATCAGCGAAAAAATTCATTCAAAATATAGTATTGTACACCAGCATGTTCCAATTCGCGTTTTAAGCTTGGAAATACAGCTAGGATACAAATTTTTAAAAATTGATGAATTTGAATACTTTAACATTGCAGTTCAGTATTATTTAGCTAATTCTACCTAAATATGACAAAATCAGTGAAAAAATTTATTCCAAATATACTATTGTACACCAGCATGTCCATTTCGCGTTTTAAGCTTGGAAATACAGCTAGGATACAAATTTTTAAAAATTGATGAATTTGAATACTTTAACATTGCAGTTCAGTATTATTTAGCTAATTCTACCTAAATATGACAAAATCAGCGAAAAATTTCATTCAAAATATAGTATTGTATACCAGCATGTTCATTTCGCGTTTTAAGCTTGGAAATACAGCTAGGATACAAATTTTTAAAAATTGATGAATTTGAATACTTTAACATTGCAGTTCAGTATTATTTAGCTAATTCTACCTAAATATGACAAAATCAGCGAAAAAATTCATTCAAAATATAGTATTGTATACCAGCATGTCCTTTTCGCGTTTTAAGCTTGGAAATACAGCTAGGATACAAATTTTTAAAAATTGATGAATTTGAATACTTTAACATTGCAGTTCAGTATTATTTAGCCAATTCTACCTAAATATGACAAAATCAGCGAAAAAATTCATTCAAAATATAGTATTGTATACCAGCATGTCCTTTTCGCGTTTTAAGCTTGGAAATACAGCTAGGATACAAATTTTTAAAAATTGATGAATTTGAATACTTTAACATTGCAGTTCAGTATTATTTAGCTAATTCTACCTAAATATGACAAAATCAGCGAAAAAATTCATTCAAAATATACTATTGTATACCAGCATGTCCATTTCGCGTTTTAAGCTTGGAAATACAGCTAGGATACAAATTTTTAAAAATTGATGAATTTGAATACTTTAACATTGCAGTTCAGTATTATTTAGCTAATTCTACCTAAATATGACAAAATCAGCGAAAAAATTCATTCAAAATATAGTATTGTACACCAGCATGTTCCAATCGCGTTTTAAGCTTGGAAATACAGCTAGGATACAAATTTTTAAAAATTGATGAATTTGAATACTTTAACATTGCAGTTCAGTATTATTTAGCCAATTCTACCTAAATATGACAAAATCAGCGAAAAAATTCATTCAAAATATAGTATTGTATACCAGCATGTTCCAATCGCGTTTTAAGCTTGGAAATACAGCTAGGATACAGATTTTTAAAAATTAATGAATTCGTATACTTTAACATTGCAGTTCAGTATTATTTAGCTAATTCTACCTAAATATGACAAAATCAGCGAAAAAATTCATTCAAAATATACTATTGTATACCAGCATGTCCATTTCGCGTTTTAAGCTTGGAAATACAGCTAGGATACAAATTTTTAAAAATTGATGAATTTGAATACTTTAACATTGCAGTTCAGTATTATTTAGCTAATTCTACCTAAATATGACAAAATCAGCGAAAAAATTCATTCAAAATATAGTATTGTACACCAGCATGTTCCAATCGCGTTTTAAGCTTGGAAATACAGCTAGGATACAAATTTTTAAAAATTGATGAATTCGTATACTTTAACATTGCAGTTCAGTATTATTTAGCTAATTCTACCTAAATATGACAAAATCAGCGAAAAAATTCATTCAAAATATAGTATTGTACACCAGCATGTTCCAATCGCGTTTTAAGCTTGGAAATACAGCTAGGATACAAATTTTTAAAAATTGATGAATTTGAATACTTTAACATTGCAGTTCAGTATTATTTAGCTAATTCTACCTAAATATGACAAAATCAGCGAAAAAATTCATTCCAAATATACTATTGTATACCAGCATGTCCATTTCGCGTTTCAAGCTTGGAAATACAGCTAGGATACAAATTTTTGAAAATTGATGAATTTGAATACTTTAACATTGCAGTTCAGTATTATTTAGCCAATTCTACCTAAATATGACAAAATCAGCGAAAAAATTCATTCAAAATATAGTATTGTACACCAGCATGTCCCAATCGCGTTTTAAGCTTGGAAATACAGCTAGGATACAAATTTTTAAAAATTGATGAATTTGAATACTTTAACATTGCAGTTCAGTATTATTTAGCTAATTCTACCTAAATATGACAAAATCAGCGAAAAATTCATTCAAAATATAGTATTGTATACCAGCATGTCCATTTCGCGTTTTAAGCTTGGAAATACAGCTAGGATACAAATTTTTAAAAATTGATGAATTTGAATACTTTAACATTGCAGTTCAGTATTATTTAGCTAATTCTACCTAAATATGACAAAATCAGCGAAAAAATTCATTCAAAATATAGTATTGTACACCAGCATGTTCCAATCGCGTTTTAAGCTTGGAAATACAGCTAGGATACAAATTTTTAAAAATTGATGAATTTGAATACTTTAACATTGCAGTTCAGTATTATTTAGCCAATTCTACCTAAATATGACAAAATCAGCGAAAAAATTCATTCAAAATATAGTATTGTATACCAGCATGTTCTTTTCGCGTTTTAAGCTTGGAAATACAGCTAGGATACAAATTTTTAAAAATTGATGAATTTCAATACTTTAACATTGCAGTTCAGTATTATTTAGCTAATTCTACCTAAATATGACAAAATCAGTGAAAAAATTTATTCCAAATATACTATTGTATACCAGCATGTCCATTTCGCGTTTCAAGCTTGGAAATACAGCTAGGATACAAATTTTTAAAAATTGATGAATTTGAATACTTTAACATTGCAGTTCAGTATTATTTAGCTAATTCTACCTAAATATGACAAAATCAGCGAAAAAATTCATTCAAAATATAGTATTGTACACCAGCATGTTCCAATCGCGTTTTAAGCTTGGAAATACAGCTAGGATACAAATTTTTAAAAATTGATGAATTCGTATACTTTAACATTGCAGTTCAGTATTATTTAGCTAATTCTACCTAAATATGACAAAATCAGCGAAAAAATTCATTCAAAATATAGTATTGTACACCAGCATGTTCCAATCGCGTTTTAAGCTTGGAAATACAGCTAGGATACAAATTTTTAAAAATTGATGAATTTGTATACTTTAACATTGCAGTTCAGTATTATTTAGCTAATTCTACCTAAATATGACAAAATCAGTGAAAAAATTTATTCCAAATATACTATTGTATACCAGCATGTCCATTTCGCGTTTCAAGCTTGGAAATACAGCTAGGATACAAATTTTTAAAAATTGATGAATTTGAATACTTTAACATTGCAGTTCAGTATTATTTAGCTAATTCTACCTAAATATGACAAAATCAGCGAAAAAATTCATTCAAAATATAGTATTGTACACCAGCATGTTCCAATCGCGTTTTAAGCTTGGAAATACAGCTAGGATACAAATTTTTAAAAATTGATGAATTTGAATACTTTAACATTGCAGTTCAGTATTATTTAGCTAATTCTACCTAAATATGACAAAATCAGCGAAAAAATTCATTCAAAATATAGTATTGTATACCAGCATGTCCAGTTCGCGTTTTAAGCTTGGAAATACAGCTAGGATACAAATTTTTAAAAATTGATGAATTCGAATACTTTAACATTGCAGTTCAGTATTATTTAGCTAATTCTACCTAAATATGACAAAATCAGCGAAAAAATTCATTCAAAATATACTATTGTATACCAGCATGTCCATTTCGCGTTTCAAGCTTGGAAATACAGCTAGGATACAAATTTTTAAAAATTGATGAATTTGAATACTTTAACATTGCAGTTCAGTATTATTTAGCTAATTCTACCTAAATATGACAAAATCAGCGAAAAAATTCATTCAAAATATAGTATTGTACACCAGCATGTTCCAATCGCGTTTTAAGCTTGGAAATACAGCTAGGATACAAATTTTTAAAAATTGATGAATTTGAATACTTTAACATTGCAGTTCAGTATTATTTAGCTAATTCTACCTAAATATGACAAAATCAGCGAAAAAATTCATTCAAAATATAGTATTGTATACCAGCATGTCCATTTCGCGTTTTAAGCTTGGAAATACAGCTAGGATACAGATTTTTAAAAATTGATGAATTTGTATACTTTAACATTGCAGTTCAGTATTATTTAGCTAATTCTACCTAAATATGACAAAATCAGCGAAAAAATTCATTCAAAATATAGTATTGTACACCAGCATGTCCATTTCGCGTTTCAAGCTTGGAAATACAGCTAGGATACAAATTTTTAAAAATTGATGAATTTGAATACTTTAACATTGCAGTTCAGTATTATTTAGCTAATTCTACCTAAATATGACAAAATCAGCGAAAAATTCATTCAAAATATAGTATTGTACACCAGCATGTTCCAATCGCGTTTTAAGCTTGGAAATACAGCTAGGATACAAATTTTTAAAAATTGATGAATTTGAATACTTTAACATTGCAGTTCAGTATTATTTAGCTAATTCTACCTAAATATGACAAAATCAGCGAAAAATTCATTCAAAATATAGTATTGTATACCAGCATGTCCATTTCGCGTTTTAAGCTTGGAAATACAGCTAGGATACAAATTTTTAAAAATTGATGAATTTGAATACTTTAACATTGCAGTTCAGTATTATTTAGCTAATTCTACCTAAATATGACAAAATCAGCGAAAAATTCATTCAAAATATAGTATTGTATACCAGCATGTCCATTTCGCGTTTCAAGCTTGGAAATACAGCTAGGATACAAATTTTTAAAAATTGATGAATTTGAATACTTTAACATTGCAGTTCAGTATTATTTAGCTAATTCTACCTAAATATGACAAAATCAGCGAAAAAATTCATTCAAAATATAGTATTGTACACCAGCATGTTCCAATCGCGTTTTAAGCTTGGAAATACAGCTAGGATACAAATTTTTAAAAATTGATGAATTTGAATACTTTAACATTGCAGTTCAGTATTATTTAGCCAATTCTACCTAAATATGACAAAATCAGCGAAAAAATTCATTCAAAATATAGTATTGTATACCAGCATGTCCTTTTCGCGTTTTAAGCTTGGAAATACAGCTAGGATACAAATTTTTAAAAATTGATGAATTTGAATACTTTAACATTGCAGTTCAGTATTATTTAGCTAATTCTACCTAAATATGACAAAATCAGCGAAAAAATTCATTCAAAATATAGTATTGTATACCAGCATGTCCATTTCGCGTTTTAAGCTTGGAAATACAGCTAGGATACAAATTTTTAAAAATTGATGAATTTGAATACTTTAACATTGCAGTTCAGTATTATTTAGCTAATTCTACCTAAATATGACAAAATCAGCGAAAAAATTCATTCAAAATATAGTATTGTACACCAGCATGTTCCAATCGCGTTTTAAGCTTGGAAATACAGCTAGGATACAAATTTTTAAAAATTGATGAATTTGAATACTTTAACATTGCAGTTCAGTATTATTTAGCTAATTCTACCTAAATATGACAAAATCAGCGAAAAAATTCATTCAAAATATAGTATTGTACACCAGCATGTTCCAATCGCGTTTTAAGCTTGGAAATACAGCTAGGATACAAATTTTTAAAAATTGATGAATTTGAATACTTTAACATTGCAGTTCAGTATTATTTAGCTAATTCTACCTAAATATGACAAAATCAGTGAAAAAATTTATTCCAAATATACTATTGTATACCAGCATGTCCATTCGCGTTTCAAGCTTGGAAATACAGCTAGGATACAAATTTTTAAAAATTGATGAATTTGAATACTTTAACATTGCAGTTCAGTATTATTTAGCTAATTCTACCTAAATATGACAAAATCAGCGAAAAATTCATTCAAAATATAGTATTGTATACCAGCATGTCCATTTCGCGTTTTAAGCTTGGAAATACAGCTAGGATACAAATTTTTAAAAATTGATGAATTTGAATACTTTAACATTGCAGTTCAGTATTATTTAGCTAATTCTACCTAAATATGACAAAATCAGCGAAAAAATTCATTCAAAATATAGTATTGTACACCAGCATGTTCCAATCGCGTTTTAAGCTTGGAAATACAGCTAGGATACAAATTTTTAAAAATTGATGAATTTCAACACTTTAACATTGCAGTTCAGTATTATTTAGCTAATTCTACCTAAATATGACAAAATCAGCGAAAAAATTCATTCAAAATATAGTATTGTATACCAGCATGTCCTTTTCGCGTTTTAAGCTTGGAAATACAGCTAGGATACAAATTTTTAAAAATTGATGAATTTGAATACTTTAACATTGCAGTTCAGTATTATTTAGCCAATTCTACCTAAATATGACAAAATCAGCGAAAAAATTCATTCAAAATATAGTATTGTATACCAGCATGTCCTTTTCGCGTTTTAAGCTTGGAAATACAGCTAGGATACAGATTTTTAAAAATTGATGAATTCGTATACTTTAACATTGCAGTTCAGTATTATTTAGCTAATTCTACCTAAATATGACAAAATCAGCGAAAAAATTCATTCAAAATATACTATTGTATACCAGCATGTCCATTTCGCGTTTCAAGCTTGGAAATACAGCTAGGATACAAATTTTTAAAAATTGATGAATTTGAATACTTTAACATTGCAGTTCAGTATTATTTAGCTAATTCTACCTAAATATGACAAAATCAGCGAAAAAATTCATTCAAAATATAGTATTGTACACCAGCATGTTCCAATCGCGTTTTAAGCTTGGAAATACAGCTAGGATACAAATTTTTAAAAATTGATGAATTTGAATACTTTAACATTGCAGTTCAGTATTATTTAGCCAATTCTACCTAAATATGACAAAATCAGCGAAAAAATTCATTCAAAATATAGTATTGTATACCAGCATGTTTTTTTCGCGTTTTAAGCTTGGAAATACAGCTAGGATACAAATTTTTAAAAATTGATGAATTCGTATACTTTAACATTGCAGTTCAGTATTATTTAGCTAATTCTACCTAAATATGACAAAATCAGCGAAAAAATTCATTCAAAATATAGTATTGTATACCAGCATGTCCATTTCGCGTTTTAAGCTTGGAAATACAGCTAGGATACAAATTTTTAAAAATTGATGAATTTGAATACTTTAACATTGCAGTTCAGTATTATTTAGCTAATTCTACCTAAATATGACAAAATCAGCGAAAAAATTCATTCAAAATATAGTATTGTACACCAGCATGTTCCAATCGCGTTTTAAGCTTGGAAATACAGCTAGGATACAAATTTTTAAAAATTGATGAATTCGTATACTTTAACATTGCAGTTCAGTATTATTTAGCTAATTCTACCTAAATATGACAAAATCAGCGAAAAAATTCATTCAAAATATAGTATTGTACACCAGCATGTTCCAATCGCGTTTTAAGCTTGGAAATACAGCTAGGATACAAATTTTTAAAAATTGATGAATTTGAATACTTTAACATTGCAGTTCAGTATTATTTAGCTAATTCTACCTAAATATGACAAAATCAGCGAAAAAATTCATTCAAAATATACTATTGTATACCAGCATGTCCATTTCGCGTTTCAAGCTTGGAAATACAGCTAGGATACAAATTTTTAAAAATTGATGAATTTGAATACTTTAACATTGCAGTTCAGTATTATTTAGCTAATTCTACCTAAATATGACAAAATCAGCGAAAAAATTCATTCAAAATATAGTATTGTATACCAGCATGTCCATTTCGCGTTTTAAGCTTGGAAATACAGCTAGGATACAAATTTTTAAAAATTGATGAATTCGAATACTTTAACATTGCAGTTCAGTATTATTTAGCTAATTCTACCTAAATATGACAAAATCAGTGAAAAAATTTATTCCAAATATACTATTGTATACCAGCATGTCCATTTCGCGTTTCAAGCTTGGAAATACAGCTAGGATACAAATTTTTAAAAATTGATGAATTTGAATACTTTAACATTGCAGTTCAGTATTATTTAGCTAATTCTACCTAAATATGACAAAATCAGCGAAAAAATTCATTCAAAATATAGTATTGTACACCAGCATGTTCCAATCGCGTTTTAAGCTTGGAAATACAGCTAGGATACAAATTTTTAAAAATTGATGAATTTCAATACTTTAACATTGCAGTTCAGTATTATTTAGCCAATTCTACCTAAATATGACAAAATCAGCGAAAAAATTCATTCAAAATATAGTATTGTATACCAGCATGTCCTTTTCGCGTTTTAAGCTTGGAAATACAGCTAGGATACAGATTTTTAAAAATTGATGAATTCGTATACTTTAACATTGCAGTTCAGTATTATTTAGCTAATTCTACCTAAATATGACAAAATCAGCGAAAAAATTCATTCAAAATATACTATTGTATACCAGCATGTCCATTTCGCGTTTCAAGCTTGGAAATACGGCTAGGATACAAATTTTTGAAAATTGATGAATTTGAATACTTTAACATTGCAGTTCAGTATTATTTAGCTAATTCTACCTAAATATGACAAAATCAGCGAAAAAATTCATTCAAAATATAGTATTGTACACCAGCATGTTCCAATTCGCGTTTTAAGCTTGGAAATACAGCTAGGATACAAATTTTTAAAAATTGATGAATTCGTATACTTTAACATTGCAGTTCAGTATTATTTAGCTAATTCTACCTAAATATGACAAAATCAGCGAAAAAATTCATTCAAAATATAGTATTGTACACCAGCTTGTTCCAATCGCGTTTTAAGCTTGGAAATACAGCTAGGATACAAATTTTTAAAAATTGATGAATTCGTATACTTTAACATTGCAGTTCAGTATTATTTAGCTAATTCTACCTAAATATGACAAAATCAGCGAAAAAATTCATTCAAAATATAGTATTGTACACCAGCATGTCCATTTCGCGTTTTAAGCTTGGAAATACAGCTAGGATACAAATTTTTAAAAATTGATGAATTTGAATACTTTAACATTGCAGTTCAGTATTATTTAGCTAATTCTACCTAAATATGACAAAATCAGCGAAAAAATTCATTCAAAATATAGTATTGTACACCAGCATGTTCCAATCGCGTTTTAAGCTTGGAAATACAGCTAGGATACAAATTTTTAAAAATTGATGAATTTGAATACTTTAACATTGCAGTTCAGTATTATTTAGCTAATTCTACCTAAATATGACAAAATCAGCGAAAAAATTCATTCAAAATATAGTATTGTATACCAGCATGTCCATTTCGCGTTTTAAGCTTGGAAATACAGCTAGGATACAAATTTTTAAAAATTGATGAATTTGAATACTTTAACATTGCAGTTCAGTATTATTTAGCTAATTCTACCTAAATATGACAAAATCAGCGAAAAAATTCATTCAAAATATAGTATTGTATACCAGCATGTCCATTTCGCGTTTCAAGCTTGGAAATACGGCTAGGATACAAATTTTTAAAAATTGATGAATTTGAATACTTTAACATTGCAGTTCAGTATTATTTAGCTAATTCTACCTAAATATGACAAAATCAGCGAAAAAATTCATTCAAAATATAGTATTGTACACCAGCATGTTCCAATCGCGTTTTAAGCTTGGAAATACAGCTAGGATACAAATTTTTAAAAATTGATGAATTTGAATACTTTAACATTGCAGTTCAGTATTATTTAGCCAATTCTACCTAAATATGACAAAATCAGCGAAAAAATTCATTCAAAATATAGTATTGTACACCAGCATGTTCCAATCGCGTTTTAAGCTTGGAAATACAGCTAGGATACAAATTTTTAAAAATTGATGAATTTGAATACTTTAACATTGCAGTTCAGTATTATTTAGCTAATTCTACCTAAATATGACAAAATCAGCGAAAAAATTCATTCAAAATATACTATTGTATACCAGCATGTCCATTTCGCGTTTCAAGCTTGGAAATACGGCTAGGATACAAATTTTTGAAAATTGATGAATTTGAATACTTTAACATTGCAGTTCAGTATTATTTAGCTAATTCTACCTAAATATGACAAAATCAGCGAAAAAATTCATTCAAAATATAGTATTGTACACCAGCATGTTCCAATCGCGTTTTAAGCTTGGAAATACAGCTAGGATACAAATTTTTAAAAATTGATGAATTTGAATACTTTAACATTGCAGTTCAGTATTATTTAGCTAATTCTACCTAAATATGACAAAATCAGCGAAAAAATTCATTCAAAATATAGTATTGTACACCAGCATGTTCCAATTCGCGTTTTAAGCTTGGAAATACAGCTAGGATACAAATTTTTAAAAATTGATGAATTCGTATACTTTAACATTGCAGTTCAGTATTATTTAGCTAATTCTACCTAAATATGACAAAATCAGCGAAAAAATTCATTCAAAATATAGTATTGTATACCAGCATGTTCCAATCGCGTTTTAAGCTTGGAAATACAGCTAAGATACAAATTTTTAAAAATTGATGAATTTGTATACTTTAACATTGCAGTTCAGTATTATTTAGCTAATTCTACCTAAATATGACAAAATCAGCGAAAAAATTCATTCAAAATATAGTATTGTACACCAGCATGTTCCAATCGCGTTTTAAGCTTGGAAATACAGCTAGGATACAAATTTTTAAAAATTGATGAATTTGAATACTTTAACATTGCAGTTCAGTATTATTTAGCCAATTCTACCTAAATATGACAAAATCAGCGAAAAAATTCATTCAAAATATAGTATTGTATACCAGCATGTTCCAATTCGCGTTTTAAGCTTGGAAATACAGCTAGGATACAAATTTTTAAAAATTGATGAATTCGAATACTTTAACATTGCAGTTCAGTATTATTTAGCTAATTCTACCTAAATATGACAAAATCAGCGAAAAAATTCATTCAAAATATACTATTGTATACCAGCATGTCCATTTCGCGTTTCAAGCTTGGAAATACAGCTAGGATACAAATTTTTAAAAATTGATGAATTTGAATACTTTAACATTGCAGTTCAGTATTATTTAGCTAATTCTACCTAAATATGACAAAATCAGCGAAAAAATTCATTCAAAATATAGTATTGTACACCAGCATGTTCCAATCGCGTTTTAAGCTTGGAAATACAGCTAGGATACAAATTTTTAAAAATTGATGAATTTGAATACTTTAACATTGCAGTTCAGTATTATTTAGCTAATTCTACCTAAATATGACAAAATCAGCGAAAAAATTCATTCAAAATATAGTATTGTACACCAGCATGTTCCATTTCGCGTTTTAAGCTTGGAAATACAGCTAGGATACAAAATTTTAAAAATTGATGAATTTAAATACTTTAACATTGCAGTTCAGTATTATTTAGCGAATTCTACCTAAATATGACAAAATCAGCGAAAAAATTCATTCAAAATATAGTATTGTATACCAGCATGTCCATTTCGCGTTTTAAGCTTGGAAATACAGCTAGGATACAAATTTTTAAAAATTGATGAATTTGAATACTTTAACATTGCAGTTCAGTATTATTTAGCTAATTCTACCTAAATATGACAAAATCAGCGAAAAAATTCATTCAAAATATAGTATTGTGCA
>JAQFVV010015055.1:0-21226 GCA_028023455.1 Epiperipatus broadwayi | reverse complement strand
TGTAGCAATTATTTACTAAATTGCCATTTGTATACAATATTTTATAAATTAATATAAAATATGATTATTATTTAGATATTTGAAATTATTAAATTAATATAAAAGATATGTATTTGTAACTATAATTTGTAACTATATCAATTCATCATAGCATAGACAAAGAAAATTACAGAATCACTGTGCCACTTGAAAATATCAGCATTAAAGATTCTTGGTATTTATTTATATATTGGGGCAGTCATCTGAACAATAAAACAGGCTGCGGCCATTGTCATCTAATGAAATACTATTAAATATAGCAACTGAATAAAAGTACCCACTGTGAGGTTCCTGGAGTACCTTATGCTTATCTCCAATACAAAAGGGATTCTACTAACAAAGAATCCTTCTATCCTTCCTTTTCCAAATATATAAGACCATTCATGGTCATATGCACCTACATGAGTGCTTATTCATGACAACTTATAAAAATATATTTTATAAAAATAATATTATGAAGTTGGAAAGGGATGATATCACTCTTTATTCAGTTTAGCTAAGTACATGTGTTTTCCCATGAGCGCCACTAGATTGTTTTCAATCTAGATAAGTATGATTTATAGTGTACTTGAGTTCAAACTCATTCAGTACATATTTATTACACATGACTTGGATGACTATTGATCAAAAATGACATTCTTACAGTTTATCTATATTGATAAAATTACAAGATCCCAATATTACCAAAGTTTATACTATAGATCAAAGATTCTTATAGACATTGCTAGCTCATTAGCGTATATTGATGAACAGACATGTATAATCCTATTAATGGCCTCCAAACAAGCATGTGAAGACCATTATTGATATTGATGGCCATTTAACTAGTTTATTTATCACAATAAAGGTATTAATGATGATGATGATAATAATATCATAATAATGATAATAATAGTGATATCATAATAATGATTATAATAGTGATGTCATAATAATGATTATAATAGTGATGATGATACCAGCCATGGCTTATCAATAAACTCACAACAATAAATTCATCTTTATAAACTTATAGGCATCTATTAAAATTATCATATTTCATACTGGGATTTAATAATATTAATGGTGATGATTGATCATCATGAATCTCTTTGCATAATATTCAATTTTCTATAAACCCCTCTTTACTAAAATATATTCATTACGCTAAACATTAAATTTAATGATTATAATTTATTAATGATGATTGATGGCTATCATAACTTTTATATGGTATTATTTGAAACATTTTTTTTTTAACTAATAACATGATATCCATCTTTGATGAGGATGATCTAAATTCATGGACACAACACAATTTTAGCTTTCTATGTTGAACTATAATTATCAAAATTTGGTTATTCTCAAGCATAATCCTTAAATACTTAAATATCAACATTCTAGTTTACCTATTATTTTGCGGACGCTTAATATTTGCAAGTGATTGCTCAATATATACGAATGGTAATACTTAATAACTGCGAGCAATGATGATGAATTAAAATGATAGAATTAAGACAAAAAACAAAACAAAACACAATATTCTTAATAATAACTCGGAAACCAATTAAGATATATAATTATATTTTATTAACACTACTACTCTTTCTTTCCTTCTTTAAAGTCAAATCGACAATTAAATAAATGGTTTATTAATATAAAAATTTATATAAAATTAATAAAAAAATTTATATAAGTATAAGCAAATAAACTTAATATATAGGTTTGTCATCTTTCTTGATATCTCAAAATAAGCTGACTTAAATCAATATTAAAAAAAAATACATATTCTATAAATGCTTATTTAAGACTTTTCTTACTCATCATATCATAAAATAAATTTCAGGTGAAATTTGTATATGTTATTTCATTTCCATTCAAATGTAATGCCCTACTTTTTAATTTACTATTTTAAACTAATCATATATAACCTTCTTTGATGTGTTTGGATAAACAGTTACACATTCACGCATTCGGTAATGTTAACATATATGTTTAAAATGTATACCCATAAATTACATATATAAAAATATCTTTTTCTTTTGCAACCTTATAGCGAAATAAAATAAAATACATATATTAATTTTTAATATGCAACAAGATAAAATAAAAATAAAAAAACATTATAAATGCATATATCTATAGGTTGCTCATTATCATTAACAACTGAAGAAAAATTAAAAAAAAACATTTCAACATTACAATATATAATAAAAAAAAAATGAAAATAATGAAAAATTTAAGTTTAAAGGTTTAAACTATGTTTGTGCTATGTTGTGAGATATTGCAAATAACTATAGATAAACAAGTCTTTAAT
This sequence comes from Epiperipatus broadwayi, assembly GCA_028023455.1. Lineage (NCBI taxonomy): Eukaryota > Metazoa > Onychophora > Udeonychophora > Euonychophora > Peripatidae > Epiperipatus > Epiperipatus broadwayi. The sequence goes on along the minus strand of JAQFVV010015055.1, from coordinate 18,891 downwards.
GTTTCTGTATCAAAAAAGAAAATTGCTTTGACCAGTAAATTAAGGTTTACTTTTTAATAAGTAAAAGAATAAAATCGGTTAAAGAAAGTTCATATTTACCCGTCTACTTTTTACTTCTTATTAATGTCCTGAATTTGAATTTTAGACTGCTTTTCTTTGCTCACCAACAACAACAACAAAAAAAAAGAAAGTTATTGCAGATACTTTTAAGATAATGCTGAATCAATTGACTTTCTTGTTTCTTCAATTCCATTATTATTCACTGTTGATTGGCTTCCTTCTACCATTTAAAAAAAAAGTTATTATAAGTACTTTGAATAAGTAGGTACAGGTGGATTTGCTTGTTTCTCTTTAAAAAAATAATTGCTGTCGACACTTTAGATGATTGAGGTAAATCAACAAAAATTTGATTTATGGCTTCAAACTTGGTTCTACATGGATGTTATAAATTTTCTTTTTCCTCTATTTCCTCTTCTCCATTCATTGGAAGGTAATGAGCTTTTAATAAGCCAGGAAATAGAAATAAAGCATTCCATATAGCTTGTGTGGTTGGCTTCAAAATTTATCATTTTGTTGGTTATTACTGGATACATGACTTCATAGACAGATCAGCGATTTTGACTCATTCTGTATTAATCAGGAAGCAGAAAAAAATGGTTTAGCAATGCAGAGGCATTGTATTTTGCATAACCAAATATGTTAATATCATTTTTATAATTATTACTAGCTTATAATAAATTCAATCTTGTTCCATTTCTCTCCTCTTCTTTAATATTGCTTGAAAATTGCTTTATATAAATGCACATTTCATTTGCTCTTTTTTTTCAACTTTCAAGGAGTGAAAAAAAAAATTAAAGCGTTCACTCTCTTTTAAAAAAAAGATCTGAGCTTACATTTCTGCTTAAGAATTATAACAAGGAAGGACCGACTGAGTTGAGTCTCAAAATAATAATAATAATTTAACTGATCATCTCTCTCTAAAAAAATTTATGACTGACTGATCATCTCTCTAAAAAAAATTTATGATTAACTGATCATCTCTCTAAAAAAATTTATAACAGACTGATTAAAAAAATTGTTTTAATCATTTATATCGCGAATTTCAACCAAAGAAAAAAAAACATCTGGAAATCTTTATCTTAAAAAAAAAATCAAAGCTTCACAAGTTTGACTGTCACAATCAATGAAGACTTATAATTGATCGCTATCGTATCTACATCAAAGCACCTCTTTTGTAAAAATAATCTTAAGATACAGATAACAACAAAGCTGGCCATCTATAGTCATCAGAAATAAGTGTAAAAGCATCTTTGTGTTTGTACAGATCTATTCATTGTTTCACACGTGTACAATTTTTATCTCCTAATCTAACAATTTTATTTTACACCTTTCTGATTTACTCTCTTTTAACAAAATGAAAATTAAATAAATTTAACACATATTATTTAATAAAAAAAATATTATATAATAAATCACAAAAAGAACTGCTTATTCATAATAATAAATCTATACATATAAATCTCTGTATGTATAAAAGAATAAAAAAAATTTTTTTTTTTTTAAATGATTGAATACTATATATATATATCTACAATATATATATATATACACACACAGTGCTTTAGAATTCTATATAAAAATGTAAAACTAGCTATTGATTTAAAATGAAGATAATATTTTTTTCAAAAAAAAAATTACTTTTCTTATTACTGTATTGATACTAGAATTAAAACAGGCAAAACTCTATACGTATTGCCACTCAGTGCAAGCCAGAGTAATCAATGGATGCAGAAGGCTTGTGCATAAAATTCCCATCTAGTGCCTACTCATCCAATATCCTTAGACTAGTTTCTGGCTTGTGACCTTTGTGAGTGAGGAGCCTTGGATCTGAGAGCACTGCTCCTAGATCTTAGGATCTAGATGGGGATTTTATGCACAAGCCTTCTGGCATCCATTGATTACTCTGGCTTGTACTGAGTGGCAATACGTATAAAGAGTTTTGCCTGTTTTAATAACAGTTATGAGCAAGCATAAGAAATGGTGATAATGTAATATTTATTGATATTAGAAAAAGGTCCAATAAAATAACACAAATAATAGTACATTTCTTGTATAAAAGCAAAGATATCAGTAATAAAATTAATGTAAGAATAACTGCATTATTAAAAAAACGTTTTCATAGAAAAATGGTAATTGGAAAATCAAAACTTATTCTTACTTAATAAACTCAATATCATAAGGAGCTAATACACTATTTATTACTGACTATAATTGGCTCATGATCCTAATTTCAGAAAAAAGAATTTCAAACATGTCCAATATCTTACGATAACTTCAAAAAAATTTGGCTCTATTGTATTCATAATCAAATATTCTTCAATAAACTAATAAACTACATTCACAATATATATTGCCACACACAGCAAGCTAGAGTAATCAATGGATGACAGAAGGCTTGTGCATAAAATCCCCATATATATTGTAACGATATATAAATATGTCGTTACATTAAATTGAAATAAAAACTTTTAAGTTTGCATATAAAAATAAGTGTATTAAAAAGGAAAAAAACTAAACGCTAAAATTAAAATGTTTGTTAAATGTATATATTCGCACAGATGCTAAACTTTAAAAAAAATTTTTTTAGTAAATAAAAAAAGGTATTTGAATGTATTTTTTTTATAAAAAAAGATTTAAATATGAAAATAGTTTAAAAAAGAAATAACGTAAGTAAAAATAAAAACAGGTATTAATTAATTCCTGTAATCTGAAATGGAAATGATTGTTTATTAATTATCCAAAAGCTGTCTAATTAAAAAGTCAGAGAGTAAATTAGATAAGAGAATAAAGAGATTTTAGCTTGACCAATGGAAGCACCAAGCCTCAGTCCGGACCCAAATGAAAATTTGGATTAGTGACGTCTTTGTTCATTCAATCTGGAGATTTACTATAAAAATAGAAATATTGAGTTCCAGACGGTTTTTTCGGACTTGATTTGATGAGAATGGTAAGACGCACTTGCCGTTCTCTCTCATTTTTTTTTTGTTTTAAAAAAAATATAAAATGAAAAGACTGTGATACAAGAATGGAACCAGCTAATGCTACCTCCAGAACATTATCTTCCAATGGAGACGTCGCGGGAATTAAAAAATAGGAACCTGGACTCTTCTACTGTAAGCTATATTGACATGAACTTTAATTTAAAAATAACTAAGAACTTTCGTTCAAGCTTATGAACTTCTATCTGACTTTTAAGTTTAAAATCAATTAATAATGTTTAATTTTATATGTTTTCCGATTGATAAAAATCATTTCCATTTTTTTTTCTCTTATTGTATAAATTATTTGTTGTTTAAATTTTAAATGATGAAATTTAGGTTGGGTATAGACGTTGCATAGATTCGTTAGCGGTTGATTATGTTGTGGTTTCCACAGTCAATTAGAATATATAAGTCAACGATGTTAATGCGGGCATCTTACGATGAATGCCATGGGGCCTTGTGTATTCCCTTTTTGCAATTGACGTTATCGATGATTTTGTATTTTGATCGATTGTGTTTAATTTGGATGTTTTTGACCATGGAATCTGTGCAGCCGATCTATACTCAACATTTTAAAAACAAATTGTATAAAAATAATCTGTGCGAATGTATTTAAATGTTAAATTTAAGTCAGGTGTGAATGGCTATATAGTTTTGTAAAGTTATATTAAGGAAGGGTAATCTTAGGTTATTCATTTCGTAGTTGAATTAGTTCAATGGATTGGCTATATTTGTGTAATAGTAGATGTAGTATGAGATCCACTATGGGCAGGATTATAGATATACGCCACACACCCTCTGTTTGCCTATGGATGGATTTGTAAGATGGCAAAGGACCACAGTCCATTCCTATGGAGTTTTATGTTTATTGTTCTACTCGCCAACAGATGTCACATTCCTGTTGGTGGAGAGACAATGTCTTCTCTAATCTACTTACTGATCAGATGTCCATTCCTGACAGTATAGTATTTTGTGTTGTCGTATCATGCTACATTGAATACATGAATGTATCAGATGGATTGGCACCAGTTTGATTGCGAAATTTGTTGCCTAAGGTTAAATCAGGGAAGAATATTTTCTTTTCAAATGCAGATCTATGTAGTCTATTCATACTTGACTATCTAAATAAAATATTAAACTCATTGAAACTTAGTTAAATGTAAAATTAAAAGATTAATAGAAAAATGTAAAATGTTGAATTTATTCCTCAAAATTTAAATGTTATTTTATATGTGCGTAAATAAATATTTTTATGTGTTAATTTCTGGCAGTGGCTTTTATTCTTTTTAAGATATAAAATTTATATTTTATTATCTCTGCTATTCACTGAGCTAGTGACTTGGGCTAACAATCGGAATATGTAAATAAAGTGGAATCTTAACAGCACGTATCTACCTACTTTATAAATTTTTCTAGGCTCAAATGCCTAGATGGTGCCCTGGTAGTTGCAGATATTGTTTTTGTGGTTAGATTCGATCTCCACTTGCTTCCGATTGTTACAACTGGTGCCCAACATGGGGCCAATCTTTAATAAACACGAGTGCCATGAGAATTTTAAAAGTGAATCATGCCCGTAAATTTTTTTTCTGAAATTGTATAAATATATTTGTTGTATTGACGTGGAGTTACAGTTTGAAATTTTGTCTTAAAGGTACTGCCAGTAAGAAAAATTGCCCATATGTAAAGAGAAATACGAGGAATAAAAAGTAATAAATAAAACGTAATTAATAAATATAAATCATAATTTTTTTTAAAAAAAAAGTCTTGTTTAAAATCTAATCGTTTAACTTGCTTAAATAATACTTAAAAGTTGAAGAAAAGAAACTTGGAAGGGAGGGGGCAGAAATTTAGCTGGTAGTAAGGAATCATCAGTCAACTTTTTTTTATCATTATATTCGTAATTACTGTTTTGTCTTTTAAAAAAAAAGTTTTGTCCTTTTGAAATTTCATATATAACAAATTTGTGTAACGTAATTACTAACACTAAGTAAATTCTTTTTTTTTTAAATGTTTTTATTTTTTTGAGGAAGTTTACTGATATGTAACGATATATAAATATGTCGTTACATTAAATTGAAATAAAAACTTTTAAGTTCGCATATAAAAATAAGTGTATTAAAAAGAAAAAAAACTAAACGCTAAAATTAAAATGTTTGTTAAACGTATATATTCGCACAGATGCTAAACTTTAAAAATTTTTTTTTTAATAAATAAAAAAAGATATTTGAATGTATTTTTTTTATAAAAAAAGATTTAAATATGAAAATAGTTTAAAAAAGAAATAACGTAAGTAAAAATAAAAACAGGTATTAATTAATTCCTGTAATCTGTAAATGGAAATGATTGTTTATTAATTATCCAAAAGCTATCTAATTAAAAAGTCAAAGAGTAAATTAGATAAGAGAATAAAGAGATTTTAGCTTGACCAATGGAAGCACCAAGCCTCAGCCCGGACCCGAACGAAAATTTGGATTAGTGACATCTTTGTTCATTCAATCTGGAGATTTACTATAAAAAGATAAATATTGAGTTCCAGATGGTTTTTTCGGACTTGATTTGATGAGAACGGTAAGACGCACTTGCCGTTCTCTCTCATTGTTTTTTGTTTTAAAAAAAATATAAAATGAAAAGACTGTGATACAAGAATGGAACCAGCTAATTCTACCTCCAGAACATTATCTTTCAATGGAGATGTCGTGGGAATTAAAAAACAGGAACCTGGACTCTTCTACTGTAAGCTATATTGACATGAACTCTAAATTTAAAAATAACTAAGAACTTTCGGTCAAGCTTATGAACTTCTATCTGACTTTTAAGTTTAAAATCAATTAATAATGTTTAATTTTATATGTTTTCCGATTGATAAAAATCATTTCCATTTTTTTTTCTCTTATTGTATAAATTATTTGTTGTTTAAATTTTAAATGATGAAATTTAGGTTGGGTATAGACGTTGCATAGATTCGTTAGCAGTTGATTATGTTGTGGTTTCCATAGTCGATTAGAATATAAAAGTCAACAATGTTAATGTGGGCATCTTACGATGAATGCCATGGGGCCTTGTGTATTCCCTTTTTGCAATTGACGTTATTGATGATTTTGTATTTTGATTGATTGTGTTTAATTTGGATGTTTTTGACCGTGGAATCTGTGCAGCCGATCTATACTCAACATTTTAAAAACAAATTGTATAAAAATAATCTGTGCGAACGTATTTAAATGTTAAATTTAAGTCGGGCGTGAATGGCTATATAGTTTTGTAAAGTTATATTAAGGGAGGGTAATCTTAGGTTATTCATTTCGTAGTTGAATTGGTTCAATGGATTGGATATATTTGTGTAATAGTAGATGTAGTATGAGATCTGCTATGGGCAGGATTATAGATATATGCCACACACCCTCTGTTTGCCTATGGATGGATTTGTAAGATGGCAAAGGATCGCAGTCCATTCCTACGGAGTTTTATGTTTATTGTTCTACTCGCCAACAGATGTCACATTCCTGTTGGTGGAGAGACAATGTCTTCTCTAATCTACTTACTGATCAGATGTCCATTCCTGACAGTATAGTATTTTGTGTTGTCGTATCATGCTACATTGAATACATGAATGTATCAGATGGATTGGTGCCAGTTTGATTGCGAAATTTGTTGCCTAAGGTTAAATTAGGGAAGAATATTTTCTTTTCAAATGCAGATCTATGTAGTCTATTCATACTTGACTATCTAAATAAAATATTAAACTCATTGAAACTTAGTTAAATGTAAAATTAAAAGATTAATAGAAAAATCTAAAATGTTGAATTTATTCCTCAAAATTTAAATGTTATTTTATATGTGCGTAATTAAATATTTTTATGTGTTAATTTCTGGCAGTGGCTTTTATTCTTTTATATTTAAGATATAAAATTTATATTTTATTATCTCTGCTACTCACTGTGCTAGTGACTTGGGCTAACGATCGGAATATGTAAATAAAGTGGAATCTTAACAGTGCATATCTGCCTACTTTATAAATTTTTCTAGGCTCAAATGCCTAGATGGCGCCCTGGTAGTTGCAGATATTGTTTTTGCGGTTTGATTCAATCTCCACTTGCTTCCGATTGTTACAATATATATATAGTGAGTTTTGCCTATTCTAACAACAGTTATACACAAGCATAAAATCATCTGATGTTTATTGGCTTACATTCACAATAGAAGTAGTTCTCTATTTTATAGATTAACGGACATTGAATTAGTCTGCATTCTCAGATAAAACATGAATTAATAGAGTACTGTTGCCAATAACAGATTTTTAAACCATATTTTATTATTCAAAGAAGTAAATAACAAATTCTTAGCTGATCAAAAAATATTAAACATCTATAACTGAACAGGAAGTAACTGAAGCCTCCAATGAATTATATCTCTTGCAACCAATCACAAACAACCATCAGCCCAAAAGTCAGACCAACCTCTCAGACCATAGATATATTAGAAACCTAGACTTTGTCAAGCGATTCATATAGAACATGTGACATTGTAACTTCATATACATATTATTTCTAAAGAAACCCTAACCTTCATTTTTTTGGTAATTACAATTGTATCACAGATTACCGATTGGGTTGGAAGCATGATATAACTTATTGGAAACTTCAGTTACATATAATCTGAGTTATTTAAATGTCTATAAATGTAAGATCAATTATCAATGGGAAAATGATTCACAATTTACCAGTCTTTATTCAATAATGTTTGGATGTTAAACATTCTTTGCTTTCTGGTCTAATATATCATACTATATCCAAATTCTAGAAGGTTTAAGTTAGATTTTGTCTAGACTAGAAATTAAAAGACAAAATCCAATATGACAATAATAAATAGTCTTTCCATGACTAATATAACTAATGATAGATTACAATTCCATTATAAATTCAAGTAACACAAGAGGATTTATTTATCGATTACAGAAATGCCCAAAATTGGGTGAGCTTGAAAATTTCAATCATGTTGACCAACTTACACCACAGACAATTCAGAATATAAAGAGGATTCATTAACAGAATAAAAAAATATGTCAAAAGCATAAAATATAGACACAAACATTTTCAGATATCTTAGAGAATAATAATTCCAGCAATAACTTATAATAAAATAGGCAAATATTATAAGATAAATGATATTTGCAAAAAAGCTAGTATTTATTATCACTTTTATTGAATATTTACTTAAATATAATGTTAATTTACTATTATTAAATGAGAAGAAAATTAATCTCAAAGAAAGAATTATTGTTGTACAGATTTACTGACAATACTTGATTGTAAATAATAAAATGATTTTTCCGAAGTAATAAAAAAGATAAACATTTGTAATAAATGAAGAAAAACAAATTCATGTGAAACTAAGTTATATATAGGGTATATGAGCACAGACTTTCACATGACCCACCTCTCTCCACACTATCTCATAACACTGATACACTTAAACACATACATGTTGAAAAGATATATAATCACCAATATATGTATTTCATGCTAAACCAGCATCTTCAGATTTTCAATTGGATGGATGGTGGGAGACGTGGAGTGTGGAGTAGATTGAAACCTGTCAATTAAAGTATGAGGATTGGCTATCTTAATGTATCTGAGCCCTTATAGCATATATGTGTAGAGATGATAATCTGGACCAACTGATGATTGCTGGTTTAGCATAAAATACATATATTGGTGATTATTTATCTTTTCAACATGTATGTGTTCAAATGTATCAGTGTTATAAGATAGTGTGGAGAGTGGTGGGTCACGTGAAAGTGTGTGCTCATATATCCTATATATATATACATATATATATATATAGACACAGGTATATAATAAGCCTGTGTGTTTCAGTTATTACATAGTAGAGATGTCTTCCCATCCCTTGTATATGTATTAAATGGATTATGTACTGTACATGCGGGGTCAGATTGACATTAGGTCAACATGCGTGTGACAAGAATCACAGCTTCAGGGTGGCCTTTGAGCATTCCATCATCAGATTTTCAATTAGATGGACAGTGGAACAGTTGGAGTGTGGAGTAGATTGAAACTTGTCCATTAAAGTATGAGGATTGGCTATCTTAACTGAGCACTTATAGCATATATGCGTAGAGATGGTAATCTGGACCAACTGATGATTGCTGGTCTACATGAAATACGTATATTGGTAATTATTTATCTTTTCAACATGTAAATGTATCAGTGTTATGAGATAGTGTGGAAAGTGGTGGGTCATGTGAAAGTCTGTGCTCATATACCCTATATATTATATATATATATATATATACAGAAGTATATAATAAGCCTGTGTGTTTCAAAAACTAAGTTATAAAAATAAATAAAAGAATATTATAATACAAATGACTATTTGCAGTTAAGTGTAATGTATTGAGATACACTTGCTTAAATTCCTAATAATTACATTCTTATTTTACATATCAAACTTTTCTGTGTATGTAAATGGACATATTAAGGTTCTACATGAGGGGTCACAATGACTTAAAGTCAAACATGGGTATGACAATAATGTTGGTATCAACAAGGGCTTTGAGCATTCCACCATCAGATTTTCACTGATATGGATGGCTGAAGAGTTGGAGGGTGAAGAAGATTGAAGTCTGTCAATTAAAGTTTGAAGATTTTCTATTTTAATATAAACTGAGCACTGATTATATATATATAGGGAGATGATGATCTGGTCCATCTGATGAGTTCTGGTTTAGCATGAAATACATATATTGGAGATCATTTATCTTTTTCACATGTGTAAAGTCACATGTATTGGTTTATACAAGATGACATAAATAGCTGTAGAAAGAGTGAAATTCTGAGTTCAAATCCCTTCTAATTATATCAAATTTTTCTAAATAGTTTTAAAAATGTTTGTATGAATACACCATTTTAATTTATTATAAATTGTTCAAAACATGTTTTTACTGTAAACTTTTTTCTATAAATCTACTATTTTTTTGTATGAATTAATCATTTTTTTGTACAAATTTATTATTTTTGTATGAATTTATTTTTTGTATGTGTAAAATCTCAGTCACAATTAATTTAATGCAATAGATTTTGAAATTCTTAATTAATCACTTAAAGTCTTCTCAAATTATCCATTGAACTATGGAAAATTGTAATGTAGTTGTCTACCATTAAAATATTTATCTCATTAAGTTTATTTTCATATGTTTATTTATATAATCAAAGCAGAAGTATTATTTAAATATTCAAGCATTGTTAGCCAAGAGGTCATCGCATCCGCCTTGCAAGCAAGTAGTTGGTTCCAGATGGCCGATGCTATGACATATGAAAAAAAAATATTCTGTTAGAAAACTCCTTTATAGATTCGTTACACTTTTGTCCCTAGTATATTCCAATGTAAACTTTTTGGCTTATATCATTTTTATTTTATTGAAGCCTGGTATGCAGCTAACTGGACATTTTATTTTAAGTATTAGGCACCAACATGTTTTTTCTTTTTAAAAAAATTCAGCAATATGTTAAATGTATTCTTATAAACAAGGCAAAACTCTCCATACAGTAGTGCCACCCTGTGCCAACCAGAGTAATCAATGGATGCCAGAAGGCTTGTGCATAAAATCCCTATCTAATGCCTACTCATCCAATATCCCCAGACTAGTTTCTGGCTTGTGGCCTACGTCAGTAAGGAGCTTTGGATCTGAGAGCACTGCACCATTGATTACTCTGGTTGGCACTACAGTATGGAGAGTTCTGCCTTGTTTATAAACAATTGTGCTAGTATAAGAGATGGTGATCATGTGATGTTAAATGTATTCTTATTCTTTAATATATAATGATATAATGGAGTTCATTTCCTATATGTAAAATGTTCTATTTGCTAAATTTATTTTTGAGAAAATGCTTGTTCAACATCTAAGACAATTTCTCCGGGCATTTCCATTCTATAATAATAATAACAGCAATAATAACAGAGTTCTTCTTTTCAATGAAAAGGAGAAAAAAAAAAGAGAATTAAAATTCATTGAGGTATAGTTTTAATTAGTATAGCAAGTTAATTATTACTACAACTATTAATAAGAGAGATAATCCTTTTAGTTTTATTTTTTTTTTAAAAATAAATCCTTCCTTTCTAGAATAATTCTGATATATTAACTCAGTTACGCACAATCTTTTCTTATGATCTCTATATCTAGACTGAAACTTTATGGCAGCCATTATATATTATTAGTATTATAAGCATATGAAAATAGTAATAATAAAAGTCATTTTACCACATCCAAAATATATTTTTCTATTATATTTCAATACATACGATTTGATATAAGATCTTTGAAAAAACCTGCATATTGATTTAAAAAAAAGTAAAATAGTAAAGCGTTGTTAGTCAAGAGGTCAGCGCAACTGCCTTGCAAGCAAGCAGTTGGTTGCAGACGGTTTTGGGGTTCGCCTCCCGACCGATGCTATGACATATGGAAAAAAAAGTAAAATAATACTTGGTTCTTAGTAGATTTGTGGATTTGTAGCAATTACAACTATTTTAGCATTTTTAGAAAATGTACACATTCAAAAACCCAACATCGTATATAAATGTTAGGAGGGTACTGTCAGAAAGAATAAAACTCAAAGAATGAACAAGAGAAGTTAGAGCATTATAAGTGAAGGGTCATTATGATGTGTTGTGTATATAAAGCGGATTGGAATATAAAAAAGAAAGTGTTGAAACACAAAACGATTAGACATATAATAATAGGTTGAGAAATTCGCATGTATTTTTCATTAGTGTTTAAGTTTTTTTTTAATTAAAAATTTATTATCTAACATGAGAACTTCTCAAAATTTTCAAGATCCCAACAATTTTTCTATGACCCCTTGAGAGGTCTTATTAATCCACAGGTTGCATACCGCTGTATTAACCAATTATCGCTTTTTATTGTTTAGCTAATTTAGATGCTTAATAATTGATTTTTCTATTACATTTTAAAGAAGCGAAAAATGTTTACTATATAAAAAATATTTGTTGTAATAATTAATCTTTATATTACTTTATTAAAAACTTTTCTACAAGTGATAAAATTAATATTTCATTTTATATGATTGAAGATTTGTAAATAAAATTAAATGTATATTTTTACGGGTTCTTTATTTCCTAGATATATGCAAGACCATTCACACTATTAAATAACTAAAGATTAAAAAAGAATTATTAATCAAGTATTATTTTTATTAAGTATTAACGTGATTCTGAATTTTATATGTATGCATACATAACTTATCTTCTCTTGGGGACATTCTTTTTTTCCCCCACTAAAAATATATAAGCTGTCAATTTTTTTTTGCTATATACATATGTAGTCAGAGAAGTTAATCTCATATCATTTTTAGTGATTTCATAAGATTTCATATGTACTTTAGAACTATAAATTAAAAAGATTGATTTCATATTTGCTTCTAACATTGTTCTTAATCTTTATATAAATATACAATATATAGAAAAGAGATATTATCTGGTCACATCTATGTGTAACTAATAATTCTATTGTAATAATTTTAAAACTGGTTTGCACTTGCCATAAATTGGGTAGAAATGGTATATTGTATGTAAATATATGCTAACCAAAGACAAATTGTATTAACTAGGTAACATAGCGTTATAACTAATTTAATCTTGTCAAAAATGTTAGTTTTCCATTCTCTTAACATAATTTATTCTAACATCTTAACTTTATAACTGTATCATAAATTTTATTAAGTTGCACATCTTTAAAATATATAATGGTAAATATACATTCAGTTTTACTTTTACCATTTCAGTTTAATTAAAATTTGCACTATTATAATATATTCAAACTAATTTAAAAGATTTACACCAAAAATAATATTAGAAAACTGCAGTTTTAAAAATTACCTGAGATAAAGTGACCAGAGCAGTATTAAGCAATTTTAGAAACCAAAATGAGCTTTTAAAAAGATACAATTTATCATCTTGCAAAATGTGAGGGTGAATCATAAATACATATAATGGAGGTTTTGGTTGTATATTTTGTACAAAATATTATATACTTTTTAAAATTTTCTTTTCTTTTTTTAAACACATCTAAAATCTGAAAATATATCATTAAACTGTGCAATAAGTAAAAAATAAATCAAATGACTTATTGTTTGGGAAGTGTTGAGAACTAGACTTGCCAAAATTGAAATCAATTCTGAGGACCATATACTCATGAATCTGATGCCCCATCAACGTACTCAACCATGCAAAAAAACAACTGTGCAATATATAAAGTTTATTTTAATATCATCAAAGAGGGGACATTATGGTTAATTATGCTGTGGGACTAATATACATAACTTAGTTCTATATTCCAAATTAAAAATTCATAATAAGTATTTAAAAAGGGGATGTTATTGTTTCAGAATAAATATTAACAATTATGATGTGACTGGTTTAAAATATTATAGTTCTTTCATCAATTAACACAAATTTTTGAAATTACTAAACTATTTTAATTTTAGTGATTCAAACAATTTGGTCTTCTTTTAACTTCCCAAATAGAAGTGGCCTCATTTATTACATGCTATGGTTCAATAATTAGACCAAGAATTTTTATTCTACAACCTCTTCAGTTGGAAATCAATTTAGAAATCTTTAACTTAGGAATTTCCCACTCCTTTCATAAACTTCTTCAGGAAGTATAATAATTATTCTAGTTATTGCATTACCAAATGTATACCATATAATACCAAATCATCCATGCACTTTACTACTGTTACACAAATGCATTATTTAACATCCTCTTTTACAGTTTACAGTTTCAATTGCCTCAATAATCTTCCTTTTAGAACTCTTATATCTCCCAACTTCAACTGGTAATGTTACACAATGCTTTATTTACCACCCCTCTTTTACAGTTTATGGTTTCACTTGTCCCAGCAATCTTCTTTAGAACTCTTATATCTCCTAACTTCAACTGCTAAACAAATTCAAATTTAGCAGATGAAGTTAGGAGATATAAGAGTTCTGAAGAAGATTGCTGGGGCAATTGAAACTGTAAAATGTAAAAGAGGGTGGTAAATAAAGCACTGTGTAACAATAGTAAAGTGTATGGATGATTTGGTATTATATAGTTCTTTCATAAACAGTACAGAAATTAAGTTAAGACATAAAAACATACATTAATTCTTACAATATAAGTATATTTCTCATATCTAAGCCTCACAATAATTAATATATTACAAGAACAGTACATTTATATATATAAATATATTGTAACCTAAGGTTTAGTTTGCAATCACGTGGGAGCAAAAGACATCAGTTGAGATGAATACATTTTATGTGGAATGCTTTTTGGATATAGGTTGCACACCGATGAAAAGTAAATTAAAATGAATGTATGTTTAAATTTCCACATAAATAATACATTAAATTCAAAAACAATAAATTTCTCAGGTATTCTTATAGATATATGGTAATAATCTTGATGTATTTTTTTAATTTACCAAAAATATTATATAAAGAACTACTTTGATATAAATTAATATGTACTTTAAATAAGTCTAAGCAAATTAACTCTCAGTTTTAAATTAAATATAATGTTCAATTAGTTAATTGTCAGAGTCGTTGATTAAATCAATCTTAATTATGCAATTTAAAAGATGTACAGATTGGAAATTTATTATTCTAGATAAGATGAATGTAAAAGAAAATTTTATTGTACATCACCCTACTATACTAATTTGTATTTCAAATAGCAATAATAATAATAAATGGTGTGTATAGATTTAATAAATAAATATATAATTTAATAGCTTGGAAGTATGAGCTTTTATTTCAACAATACATAAAAATGATGACTTCAATAATGACAAAACAGATGTATTTAAAATATAACAATTGCTTTATTATAAATAACAAATCATCATCATCAACCATTATCGATCCACTGCAGGGTGAAGGTCTCTCCAAGTTCAATCCATCTTCTCTGATCTTGAGCTTCCTCTTCTCCACATCACCCCTACACACTATCTTATTTCATCCATCTATCTCACATGTGCTCTCTCTTCTGGGTCTTTTACAATCTTTCTGGAATCCAGTTTAAGATTTCAATTGTCCATCTATTATCGTCTCTTCTAGCAATATGTCCAGCCCAACTCCACTTCAGGCTTTTAATTTTTTCAATGAGATCAGTAACACCTGTTAGTTCTCTTACCCATATATTACATCTTCGATCTCTTCATGTTATTCCCAACATGCATCTCTCCATACTTCTTCGAGTGGTCTGAAGTCTCTGTATTGCTCTTCTATTAAGTGTCCAAGTCTTAGACCCATAAGTAAGAACTGGTAAAACACATTTATTAAAAACCTTCCTTTTTAAACACATAGGCATATTTCCTTTTAGTATCAAGTTATTTCTACCAAAAGCACTCCAACCAAGTTTAATTCTATGATTAATTTCATCCATTATGTTTCCATCTGTATTAATAATCTGACCAAGATATTTCTTCTAACTCATCATAATCAATCTTTATTTTCATATTTTGAGAAAATCCATTAAACATTACTTTAGATTTTTAACATTTGTCTTTAGTCCTACTTTCCTACTTTCATCTGATAACTCCTGCAACATTTCCCACAACTCTAAAGCATTATTTGCAAAAACAACTACATCATCTGCAAAATCTAAATGACTTTCACTCCCTTTAGCTTTCCATTTTAATCCACAAAATACTTCTTGCAGCATTGCTGCAAACAGTTTTGGAGATATGGGGTCACTCTGTCTTACATCCTTCTCAATGTTGATTTTCCCAGTTATCATTATGTAACCTAATTTTTGTTGCTGCATTTTATAAATATTCTTTAAAATATAGCAATATCCTGGATCTATACCTTGCTGATCCAATGCTTTAATCACTATAGAAATGTTTATAAAATCAAATGCATTTTATAATCTACAAATCCAAAGCATAATGACAACTCATATTCATTTGACCTTTCTATAACTTCTCTCAATACCTGGATATGATCTACTGCACAAAAACCACTTTTAAATCCAGCTTGATCTCTGTGATTGGTGTGGAAATCCAATGTTCTCTGTAGACAAGTTGTAATTATCTTGGGTAAATTTTTTTATATAAAACTGATAAAAGTCTGATAGGTCTGTAATTTCTAATATCTTTTTTATGACCTTTTTAAAGATTAATGTGGCGTATGCTGCATTCTTCCAATCATTCAAGTACATCTTTATCATTTAGACATCAGGTATATAACTTTACTAAAAAAAATCTATTTCCTCACCTGCTTCTTTTAATAATATAATCAATTACGTAATTCTATCATTACATCGACCCTCACCTTCATACATTTAATTGCATGTTCTCACTTCATCATTTTAAAACTCTGGGAAATTTGGAAGATATAATAGATAAAGGAGGTACTTGTTCTTTATTACTATATAATGTTTGATAAAGAGTCTTCTACCCATTTGGTGATGTCATCTCTCTTTTTAGTGATAATTCCACCTTTTTTTCTTATTGCAGATATAAATTTTCTACCAATACCAAAATGTTGTTTTACACTCTTGAGACTTTTATTTACTTTGACAGCTTTCCTTGCCAGTTCACAGTTAAACTTTCTTATATCATTTCCAACTCTTTTCTGCACCATTTTACAAAATTTGAGATATTCAATTTTTTTAATGCATCATTTTTGTATATCTTTATATTCCTTCTTTTCTTCATAAATTCTCTACTCTCAGTAGAAATTTTATTGTTCAATTGCTGCCTTTTTCTACCATCTATCTTTATTGCAGTTTTTAAAAAAGTGTATCAGTTATTTAATCAATGGATGCCAGAGTAATGGCGATGGAACTCCTGGCATTCAATGATTACACTAGCTTGCACTGAGTGGCGCTGCTGTATGGAGAGTTTGCCTGCTTTAATAACAGTTATGAGAAAGCATAAAAAATAGTGATCATGTGATGTTTAGTGGTTAAAAAAATTATAAGTGAATAATAAATATAATTTAATAAAAAATTTTATAACAATTTTAATAAATACAAATATGTGTTTGTTCTCCATGATTAAGCTAATCTTGGCTTATGATTATGAATGTAATTCCAAAGTATTTCAAATGCAAGATACTCTTTTGGGGAGAGAGTTGAACAATATTAAGTCAAACCTAATCTTACTTACAGAAGGATAATAATGTTTTATAATATCCTTAATTACTTTTGTTAATAACTAATAAATTATCAATCTCATTCTACAAGTTCAAGGACAGTTTTTAAATCAAAATTATTGTTTCCTAACAATTCGATACAAAATACATAGCTTCATTCTTTACTGGCATCATCTTTTACTAGAATGACATAATATGCTTCCTAAACCATTTACAGCTTAAATGATTAGTTAGAGAGGAGGTGTGCATATCTTGACTAACAAATATAATTTATTTTTATTGATATTAGAAGGCTTCTTTATTATATAATACTCTTAGCATTTCAAATTATACAAAATATCATAAAACACTATATAAATAATAATCTAAGGCTGAATTCAAGGACAATTAAAACATAAAAACAATTAAAGATGAATGGGTTTACTGAAGTTTATAAGTTAGTTTAACTAAAAATGCAACCTTGACATCAATATAAAATGTAAATCATATATATTACACTCACTCCTAGGGTCATCATCATCATCATCATCATCATTAATAATAATAATAAAAATAATAAGAAGAAGAAGAAGAAGGAAGAAAGAGAAGAAAAGAAGAAGAAGAAGAAGAAGGAGGAGGAGGAGGAGAAGAGGAGGAAGAAGAAGAAGAAGAAGAGAGAAGAAGAAGAAGAAGAAGAAGAAGAGAGAGAGAGAGAGAGAGAGAGAGAGAGAGAGAGAGAGAGAGAGAGAAGAAGAAGAAGAAGAAGAAGAGAAGAAGAAGAGAAGAAGAAGAGAAGAAGAAGAAGAGAAGAGAAGAAGAAGAGAAGAAGAAGAGAAGAAGAGAAGAAGAAGAGAAGAGAAGAAGAGAAGAAGAAGAAGAAGAAGAAGAAGAAGAAGAGAAGAAGAAGAAGAAGAAGAGAAGAAGAAGAAGAAGAAGAAGAAGAAGAGAAGAAGAAGAAGAAGAGAAGAAGAGAAGAAGAAGAAGAAGAAGAAGAAGAAGAAGAAGAAGAAGAAGAAGAAGAAGAAGAAGAAGAAGAAGTAATGATGTAGTAATACCTGTATATTCATTTCTCAGCATTATATTTGAGAAATATAATATTTATTTATTCCTGATACTAATAATAAAAATTATAAACTACTTACTTAGTATTCAACAATTATAAACAAAGTTTATTTTAAGTAATTCCTTTAATAATACATACCCCTATTTGTTTCAGGAACAGTTAAAAATATCCTGTGGAAATAGTTCACACTTTTGCAAAGTATTTCATCATTTATAATTTACTGGAAATAATTTAATATGAAAGCACTAAACATTAAATTAGAGAAGTACAAGGTAACTAACATTTCATGGGTTCAAATCTGAAGTAACACTTAATATAAAGATCTAAAAAAAATGAATAAAGCACATTTTAGTAATCACCTACTCTGGATTGCATAGTTAGCACATTAATCCATTTTTAGAATGTCTGCTGATCAATTTATGATGGTTATCATATTCAATATTATGGCATTCATAATAATAAATCTATTATTATAGGACTGACATTGAATTGTACTTTTATGCAAAGGAATGGTTTAATCCTTTAGAGAAGCACTTGTAGATTAATATCCTTGTGCTTGATATTTATCACATACTTTAAGAGACATGTAGATTCCTAATCGATTCGGTTTAAACACAGTAATTTATATTG
>JAQFVV010015054.1:0-21243 GCA_028023455.1 Epiperipatus broadwayi | reverse complement strand
TGAAGCAGTCGGATCTGAGTTCGATCCTAGCTTCATGTTATTTACCCTAATACTAACCTTAAATTTCCAATGCAATGGGGCTTTATACGTTCAATCCACGCTAATTTCCATAAGGAATAACTTGTTTCAAATACGTAGTAAAATTAATTAGTTTAGTTTAAATTGGATCGATTCTCTAAATAAATTCATGATAAAATATTCATGAATTTATATATATTAAATTGCGTGGATTGTGCGTATATATATTTGTAAATATTAAATGTATATAATTGTTCGAAAGTTTCATTGCGTCGGGAATACTTGTTTTTTACTTTTAAATAATTTGTAAAGTTTTGCGATTAAAAGCTACATTCCTTCCAAAGGCTTTCAAATTCTCAAAAACAACAGTAAAGTTTTATTAATTAAAAAAAGATAAGAATTCAATTTTTAATTAAAATCATTTCAGACTTTAAGAATTCATTTTCTAATTAGGAAAGGAATTCAAAAATTAGTTTGAAAGCCTTATTGAAGGAATGTTTCTGAAAACAACTAATTAAAAAAAAAAGAGATTGATAATAAAATGAGCGCTAGCCGGAGGCATCAGTGAACAGTAGATATATAGCCCTGAAAAGTAAAGAAAAGACTAGCTTTGTTCTAGAGTAGTGCAGTGAACTCTGTGCATATAAAAATTGTATTTCATCATGATAGAGGGCTAGAACATCAGGAATCTGGCTATGGTTCCTAAAGTCCCGAGAAATCTTCAATGGAGCTGCTGAACCGTTTTCCGGATCGATCAATCTGCTAAAATAATGAAAGCTACTAAAATACTACTCCAGTAGTTAACCAATGATGCCTACATTTCAACAACTTGGAGGAGTAACTTAAGGACAAGTACGGAATGGTAATATGAACGTTAAACTTTCTGGCCAGTTCGAACTTTATTTTATACTCCTTCTTTTTAAGAGCTCTTTTATTCTTTAATGTAAATCTTTGTAACACCTTTTATTCATGCTACTGTAAATTTATCTCGTAATTCTTTAAATCTCTAGTCTTTAAACTTTTTCTTTTCTTACTTGGCGGTTCATTTAATATATATATTTGTGTGCTTTATTAATGTCGTATTTAAAATTATATGCCAATAATTTTTCGACTCGATGAGCTCCTTGGTTCTATTTGCCTCACGCAAATAATATAATATAAATTTTAAATAGTTATTCTCACCCATTAGAACTAAATTTATAAGTTCTATTAATCATCGAGTCGAAAGAAAATATTATACGTTTACTATTTTTATAATTAGCTCATCATAAATTATTTGCTCCGTTTTTCACCTATGTCCCCAGCTCCTAAGTTACAAGTGGTTATATGCTCACATAATGTTAAAATGTTATTTCTTGCTTTACTAATATTGATTTATTTATCCATATATATATATTTAAAATGTTTTGCAAAAAGGTCGATAAAGGGTTAAATGTATTTTAATTCCACTTTTGTCATTTTATATTAACATTCAGGAAGGGCACGATATTAGGGCATAATTAATATAGTTTATAAATGTTTTAAAATAGTTCGATAAAAGCTCGTTTGACTTTAATTAATTGGTCAAGTCATCACGTAGAGTATTCTACATGG
This sequence comes from Epiperipatus broadwayi, assembly GCA_028023455.1. Classification (NCBI taxonomy): domain Eukaryota; kingdom Metazoa; phylum Onychophora; class Udeonychophora; order Euonychophora; family Peripatidae; genus Epiperipatus; species Epiperipatus broadwayi. The sequence continues at coordinate 19,632 of JAQFVV010015054.1, read as the reverse complement.
GTTCTATTTTTCAACGATGACTATCAAGTCATCATCATCAAATGTTGCTGACATAGGGCCATCTTCCGCTCCGTTAGGCTGGTCGGTGATCATATTCTCTTATTTAAATTTCTCGCGGAAGAAAGTACTTCCTTTCCGATTCATTAGTCAAAGGGCGTAAGACTTGCCAAATGCAAGCCGCCATAGGACTTCGATCATCGACTAGCGATCATCTTTCAATTTTACTCTCTGCCTTGTAATTCGTCAGTACCATTGCATCTTGTTCCGGTAAACTTGCTCCGTGCTCGTAATTCATGATGAAGTGATTTAAATTAAAGTCGAACCAATTCTCAAATATATTTAGTTTAAATCAGTTTTCAAATCAAGATTAAAGTTATGCCTTAAAATACGTTTTGCTCTTCATGAATAGATTTCCGAATGTGAAAATAAATCTCACATTCCACCGTAATAAAATTAGAACAATCATTTCCGTTCTTAATGAATACCTTTATCTGCCTTTATATTTCTCGTTGGGGGCATAGACATAGAATCCCATGTTGTGTAATACTTGTTGGCATATGATAAGGACCGCCACTCTTATTATATTTATAAATTATTTAAAGACTAGAGGTAACTAATGCAATCTATATTTTATTGAACAAAACAAATTATTATTATTATTAAATATTTTCTAACATACTTGGTTTCTCAGTTCATCATTCTTTTATAATTATTTAAATGTTCATACCCGCTATCTGTGTTGGCAACCCGAACATACATATGATTTGATTTAAAAAGTATTCAAAGTAATTAATTATTAGATATTCTTGTCAGTGCAAGGGTCTCTAGTCCTCACCAACCGTGGAGCTAGTTCTTGGCGCATAGCACTGTGCCGTCGATTTCTGCTATCTGAGCTGTTGAGTTGGGTTTGAATTCAGTTTTGGTTAAGCTGAGTTTGAATCCGATTTGACATTGGGGGTGGTGGTTTTCGACCGGTACATGGTTATGTTTTTGGCGCCCAACATGGGGCTCGAACCCACGACCCTGAGATTAAGAGTCTCATGCTCTTTATTAGCTAAATAATATATTACAAATAAACACACATCTTTGGTGGGTCCAATATTAAGATGCCAATCAGTTAATAAAAGGAATTACATAATATTGCTATTAACGCTTTGGGTTACAGTTCAGAAATGTATATATATTAATACATAATTAATATATATACATACCTTTATCTGCCTTTATATTTCTCGTTGGGGGCATAGACATAGAATTCCATGTTGTGTAATACTTGTTGGCATATGATAAGGACCGCCACTCTTATTATAATTGTAAGATATCTTAAAGACTAGAGGTAGTTAATGTATTTTATATTCTATGAAACAAAACAAATTATTCTTATTAAATACTTTCCAACATACTTGGTTTCCAACATACTTGGTTTCCAACATACTTGGTTTCTTAGTTCATCATTCTTTTTATAATTATTTAAATGTTAATACTCGCTGTCTGTGTTGGCAACCCGAACATACATATGATTTGATTTAAAAAGTATTCAAAGTAATTAATTATTAGATATTCGTGTCAGTGCAAGGAGTCTCTAGTCATCACCAACTGTTGAGCTAGTTCTTGGCGCATAGCACTGTGCCATCGATTTCTGCTATCTGAGCTGTTGAGTTGGGTTTGAATTCGGTTTTGGTTAAGCTGAGTTAGAATCCGATTTGACTTGCGGTGGTGGTGGGTTTTGACCGGTACATGGTTATATGTATATATATTAATTATACGTGTACTATATCAGTATATATATATATATATATTATACGTTTGTGTTATACGCGTTCGTGACAATAAGGAAAAATATCGTTAGCAAAGTTGTAAGAGTCCATAGATCAAAGCATTGGGGTAAAAATAAATGAAATGTTTTCTGTGTCAAAATTAACTATGTTTATCTCAGTTGTTATAATTAAAAATATCCAATATGATATCATAAAAGTCTTAATTTCAAAGTATTGCTTGCTAGCATATATATTAAATGTTCACTCCGTATTTTTAGTAGTCTCAAAGTAGGCGAAGACCTTCAAACTGGGAATTATCTGTCAAGCGGTCCGATGCAGTGTGACATTACACTTTAATGACAATAATTTCTAGAGTAACCTCAAAGCAGGTGAAGACTCTTTGTGTACACCAAGCAGCCAGATGCAGTTGGCAAAATGCTTAAATGGTTTGCACGCTTTCATGCTAGCAAGATTTAGAATAATATCTCCAATAAAAGTTCTTGTAATATTAATTTTGACATTTTTTTTTGGTGTTAAAGCCTCATGCTTAGTAAAAATGAAGTAGTGAACTCCTATATTTAAACTCAGGTCATGAACGCGTTAGCTGTTATTAAATAATATTACTCATCATCAATTCAATTGTTTTATTAAAGGTTAAGTCTATCATATGTGGTTTGGGGGTCAATGGGTTATATCACATGCCCTATTGATCTCATTTTGCTCACTGGCGCCCATGTAAATAAATTTGTCAGCAAATTTGATTGTCAGCACAGTAGTGGGTCAATCGCCATAATAAAAAACCAAGTGTGTTCAATACAGAAAGATTTGTTGTATCTGCTAATACATAATATTTGTATATCACTGTATAGTTTTTTTTTCAGACATGGGAGAACACAACAGCTGAACAAAGGGAAAGTGAATAATGTTTTTTTATATTTTTGAATACATGTCTCACTCAAACAGTTAAAATAAAGAGCTAACCAAGAAAACGTAGGTAAACTAAAAAAAAAAAAGGCAGATTACATAGATTAGGGAAATAATATGAAGCAGCTAGTGGAGATTAGGACAATGGACCTGTAGTCAGAGACCTAGTTAAAAGTACTGAAAAAAAAATATTTTTAAGCATACAGAGAGTACTATAAGTTGATCTGCAGTGTTTATTATATTGTTTATTATATTAGAAAATGGGAAAGCCACTGGAAAGTTCAATGACCTTTCAATACCCGTTGATTCAAATCATAGATTTTTATGGTGGATGCTGGGAAGATCCTCAGCCACATATAGACAGTTTAGCCGATGCTTTTGCAATAGAAACTCTGGATAATGTTCAACAAATAATAATTGCTCGTTACCATTTGAAAGCCGTGGCCAAAGACTGGTGGGGCACGATAGAGAAGAAGCCGGACACTTTTGAGCAATATTGTCACAAGCTTCTAGAAACATTCTGGAGTGAAAGGAAGCAAGAAAACTTGTTGCGTGACCTCATTAATGAACAGTTTTCAGTAAATAAGGGAAATACCTACGACCGATTTTTTTTTACAACAGTCAGCCAAATTTCGCTCATTGTCCAGTTTTAACTTTCCAGAGTCTCGAATTGTACGTATGATAGAATACAACATGCCACGAGAAATTCGGAAACTTATGATTTGTAGTCAGATTAGTACCATCCACGAGATGACGAATTTCTTAGAAGAAGTGGATAATCATTTTAGATCTCTAGACCCAAGTTACGGAAAAGACCTTCCAGCCCCAATCATTAGTCAAATGACTAACCTAATCTCTGAGAAAGATAATGAGGGACATCAGATAACTCATTTGTGTCCCATTATCGAAATAAATGTAGAGGAGAGCAGAGTATCAGCCTTGATTGACTCGGGCAGTCAAGCATCCATTGTATCTGCGGCATGGATCGGAAGCTTGAAAAAGAGACGCGAGATAATGCAACTCCCAACCCGTCCGATCCAAATGACCTTGGCTAATGGGAAAAAGGTGTCAAGTGAAAACCATCAAGTGTGGTTGGAGGTTGAAATCAACAGAAGGCTAGTAGGACATACCTTTCTTATTATGACAGGGCTCATATATGATGTAGTATTGGGTTCCGACTTTTTGATTCAAAACCAAGGCATTATTGACTACCCTAAAGGTAGATGCTCATTTGGAAAAGAAACCATCAACTTTAAAACATCACTCCACCGAGAAGGAAACCATGAAAGTTGCCTAATCCAGCCAGTTGATCTTTCAATGATTGACAAAAAGGTTGAAGAATCCATCATTACTGAACCGGATGATACCGAACAAATGCGGAAAATCCTCAAGAAATATGCCATAATTTTCTCTCCAATGCCAGGCGAGATTACAGGGTATACCCACCGAATCAGAGTGAAAGAAGAAACTTACATCCAGTCCAAAACGTACCCGATTCCATTTCAGTATAAAGATGAAGTAGAAGCACAGATAAAACAAATGATCGAATGGAATATTGTCGAGCGCAGCCCGTCTCCGTATAACAACCCATTGGTCGTCGTCAAGAAGAAAAATGGAAACTTGCGGCTTTGCTTGGATGCCCGGAGGTTAAACAGCATCACTATACCGGAAAGAGATGCTCCCCCTCCTATCCAAGAAGTACTTGTGCGATTAGCTGGGAAGACGGTATTTTCAACATTAGATTTAACTGCCAGTTACTGGCAATTGAATCTCGATCCAAGGGACCGGAAATACACGGCATTTCGGTACGGTGGCTACACGCACGTTTTTAAAAGGGTTCCCTTCGGACTTATTAATAGTGGAGCAGGACTTATGCGCTGTTTGAGGCAGGTCCTTTCTGAAGAAGTACAAAAACAGATGGTATGCTATGTTGATGACATTGTAATCATCTCAGAAGATGTGAAGGAACACTTACAACATTTGGAAATGTTCCTGAATGAATGCAGAATGAAGAATATCACAGTGAATTTAGAGAAAAGCCGTTTTGCTATTGGGGAGATAACCTTCCTTGGTCATGTCATTAACAAACATGGTATCAAGGTACATCCGGACAAAGTTGCAGCCATAGAGAAGTTTCCAACCCCGACTACTCGGAAACAGATCCGATCATTTCTTGGACTTTGCAACTTTTATCACAAGTTCTATCCAAACTTTGCCCAGGAAACTAGGAATCTTATAGACCTCATAAAAAAAAACCGAAAGTGGGAATGGACCCCACTCCATGACCAGGATCTACTAAACATAAAAGAAAACTTTCTACGGGCGGTTATGCTGCACCACCCTGATTTTAGTCGGACCTTTTACGTACAAACTGACAGCAGCAAACAAGGGCTGGGAGCTGTTTTGTTTCAAAAGGGTGATTCTGGTGAACATCAAGTGATATATTTTTGCAGTCGTGCTTTAAAGGGTGCTGAAGTACATTACACCACCACTGAGCAAGAAACTCTTGCCATAGTATGGGCATGCCAGAAATTCCGGCAGTTCCTTCTGGGATCAGAAGTTGTCATCATAACTGACCACCGATGTCTAGAATTTCTTAATAAGAGTTTCCTCACCAATGACCGACTCATTAGATGGAGCTTGGTCCTCCAACAATTTCAGTATAAGATCCAATATTGCCCAGGACCAGAGAATGTGGTGGCTGACGTTTTAAGTCGCCATCCAGTACAAATGAGCATACAGAACCCAAAAATAAACGATCAATCCTTAAAAATTATGGTCACCAAAACATTGAGTCCCGCCGAGGCCGAGCTAAGGAATCTTGCATACTGGCAGGGCATACAATATCACCACATTATTCTGGAGTTGTCCAAGACCCAGAGTAAGGACAAGAACCTACAAAGCAAATACACTCACTTTCGGGTCAAGGAGGGTATTTTACAGACCAAAACTGGGGACTATACTGCACCATGGAAAACTATGGTCCCAGATAGGCTGAGACCATCCTTACTTAGGCACATTCATCAAATCATTGGGCACTACGGACCAAGAAAGACAGAAGAGGCAGTGCGTCGTCAGTTTTACTGGCCAGGAATGTACAATCAGATTCTCACTACTATTAGACAATGTGACATCTGTGCTGCCACTAAATTTCCAAATAAATCATATGCAGGAGGTATGAAACCAGTGATGGCCACAAGACCAAATGAAATCCTCGCTATAGATCATTATGGGCCCCTTCCCAAATTTAGGACCTTTCAATACTTGCTTGTCACATATGATATTTTTTCAAAGTATGTTCAAATTTACCCAGTGCGAACCACAAATTCACGAAATGCCATTCGGGCCCTACAGGATAAGCAATTTTATGAGGTAGGTAAGCCTGAGACCATATTATCAGATCATGGCTCAGCGTTCACCTCAAAAGAGTGGAAGAATTGGACAAAAAAACAAAAGGTAAATCATCGTATGACATCAATTAGAAACCCGCAGTCCAACCCATGTGAAAGAGTTATGAGAGAAATTAGTCAACTCTTTCGTGTGTGCGTACCTACAGATCATCGGAGATGGGTGGATAAACTTCCATATGTTATGGACTGCATTAATAATACAATGAATGAGTCAACGGGTTTTGCACCTACACGTCTTCACTATGGGCAGCCATGTCAGGCCATTTTTTCTTCACTATTACCAAAAGATGAAACGTGTATTAACCCAATAACTGACCAAGATATGGCCAGAAAGCGGCTAGCGCAGATGGCCCAGAGGCGAATAAAAAGAGGGAGGATGCAACATTACTATTTTAAAGTTGGGGATCAAGTTTGGTTAAGATCACCAAGAACTAGTAATGCCCCTAAGAAAGAATTCAAGAAATTCTTCCCATTATACAGTGGGCCATATGAAATAATAAAGGATTGCCATGACAATGCGTTTTTGCTAAAGGGAAAGGGACTCCAGGGGGTTTACAATGCCAGACAGTTAAAACCATATGTGCCACCTGATCCAGGGAAACAATAGGACATTTATTAAATGACAGATATATATACAGAGGACCGACTGATACAACCATAGGGAAATGAGACTTGATTATCGGACCGATTTATTATAAACCCATTTATAAGTTGAATATTCAAAAAATGGATCGCAGTGAGACATGTATAATAATTTGTAGCTTGGGCAGGTTATATTATTCACGCTCATGCTGTTCTCCCAGAGTCTATACACTTATGCAACTATATCCTGCGTAAGTAAAGTCATTTTTTTTCATTGTTTTTTTTTGAAGTGAAAAGAAATGAAGCAGTCGGATCTGAGTTCGATCCTAGCTTCATGTTATTTACCCTAATACTAACCTTAAATTTCCGATGCAATGGGGCTTTATACGTTCAATCCACGCTAATTTCCATAAGGAATAACTTGTTTCAAATACGTAGTAAAATTAATTAGTTTAGTTTAAATTGGATCGATTCTCTAAATAAATTCATGATAAAATATTCATGAATTTATATATATTAAATTGCGTGGATTGTGCGTATATATATTTGTAAATATTAAATGTATATAATTGTTCGAAAGTTTCATTGCGTCGGGAATACTTGTTTTTTTTACTTTTAAATAATTTGTAAAGTTTTGCGATTAAAAGCTACATTCCTTCCAAAGGCTTTCAAATTCTCAAAAACAACAGTAAAGTTTTATTAATTAAAAAAAAGATAAGAATTCAATTTTTAATTAAAATCATTTCAGACTTTAAGAATTCATTTTCTAATTAGGAAAGGAATTCAAAAATTAGTTTGAAAGCCTTATTGAAGGAATGTTTCTGAAAACAACTAATTAAAAAAAAAAAGAGATTGATAATAAAATGAGCGCTAGCCGGAGGCATCAGTGAACAGTAGATATATAGCCCTGAAAAGTAAAAAAAAGACTAGCTTTGTTCTAGAGTAGTGCAGTGAACTCTGTGCGTATAAAAATTGTATTTCATCATGATAGAGGGCTAGAACATCAGGAATCTGGCTATGGTTCCTAAAGTCCCGAGAAATCTTCAATGGAGCTGCTGAACCGTTTTCCGGATCGATCAATCTGCTAAAATAATGAAAGCTACTAAAATACTACTCCAGTAGTTAACCAATGATGCCTATGTTTCAACAACTTGGAGGAGTAACTTAAGGACAAGCACGGAATGGTAATATGAACGTTAAACTTTCTGGCCAGTTCGAACTTTATTTTATACTCCTTCTTTTTAAGAGCTCTTTTATTCTTTAATGTAAATCTTTGTAACACCTTTTATTCATGCTACTGTAAATTTATCTCGTAATTCTTTAAATCTCTAGTCTTTAAACTTTTTCTTTTCTTACTTGGCGGTTCATTTAATATATATATTTGTGTGCTTTATTAATGTCGTATTTAAAATTATATGCCAATAATTTTTCGACTCGATGAGCTCCTTGGTTCTATTTGCCTCACGCAAATAATATAATATAAATTTTAAATAGTTATTCTCGCCCATTAGAACTAAATTTATAAGTTCTATTAATCATCGAGTCGAAAGAAAATATTATACGTTTACTATTTTTATAATTAGCTCATCATAAATTATTTGCTCCGTTTTTCACCTATGTCCCCAGCTCCTAAGTTACAAGTGGTTATATACTCACGTAATGTTAAAATGTTATTTCTTGCTTCACTAATATTGATTTATTTATCCATATATATATATTTAAAATGTTTTGCAAAAAGGTCGATAAAGGGTTAAATGTATTTTAATTCCACTTTTGTTATTTTATATTAACATTCAGGAAGGGCACGATATTAGGGCATAATTAATATAGTTTATAAATGTTTTAAAATAGTTCGATAAAAGCTCGTTTGACTTTAATTAATTGGTCAAGTCATCACGTAGAGTATTCTACATGGGTTCTATTTTTCAACGATGACTATCAAGTCATCATCATCAAATGTTGCTGACATAGGGCCATCTTCCGCTCCGTTAGGCTGGTCGGTGATCATATTCTTTTATTTAAATTTCTCGAGGAAGAAAGTACTTCCTTTCCGATTCATTAGTCAAAGGGCGTAAGACTTGCCAAATGCAAGCCGCCATAGGACTTCGATCATCGACTAGCGATCATCTTTCAATTTTACTCTCTGCCTTGTAATTCATCAGTACCATTGCATCTTGTTCCGGTAAAACTTGCTCCGTGCTCGTAATTCGTGATGAAGTGATTTAAATTAAAGTCGAACCAATTTTCAAATATATTTAGTTTAAATCAGTTTTCAAATCAAGATTAAAGTTATGCCTTAAAATACGTTTTGCTCTTCATGAATAGATTTCCGAATGTGAAAATAAATCTCACATTCCACCGTAATAAAATTAGAACAATCATTTCCGTTCTTAATGAATACCTTTATCTGCCTTTATATTTCTCGTTGGGGGCATAGACATAGAATCCCATGTTGTGTAATACTTGTTGGCATATGATAAGGACCGCCACTCTTATTATATTTATAAATTATTTAAAGACTAGAGGTAACTAATGCAATCTATATTTTATTGAACAAAACAAATTATTATTATTATTAAATATTTTCTAACATACTTGGTTTCTCAGTTCATCATTCTTTTATAATTATTTAAATGTTCATACCCGCTATCTGTGTTGGCAACCCGAACATACATATGATTTGATTTAAAAAGTATTCAAAGTAATTAATTATTAGATATTCTTGTCAGTGCAAGGGTCTCTAGTCCTCACCAACCGTGGAGCTAGTTCTTGGCGCATAGCACTGTGCCGTCGATTTCTGCTATCTGAGCTGTTGAGTTGGGTTTGAATTCAGTTTTGGTTAAGCTGAGTTTGAATCCGATTTGACATTGGGGGTGGTGGTTTTCGACCGGTACAATATGTATTAATATTTTACAAACTAGGGAAAATTACTGCTACTGGTCCATTATTATATAATAATCTAATTCTCTTACCCTTCTGGTGTGATGGTTGAAGTGACTTTTTAAAATGAAGTCAGAAATTTCTATCTGTAGGCTAAATTTCCTTAGCCAAATCAACACTATTTTAGCTTTTTTCCCTTAAGCACTAAAACTTTATCTTTTTTTTATTACTTGTTTTTAATAGTCTCTTTATTTATGCCATTCTTTTTTATTTTTTTATATTTTCTAAATTTATTTTCATTTATGCTTATTGAACTTAATTGATTCTAACTAAATATTCATTTGCATTTTAATTTATCATGCCACTTCATTCTATAATTTTTAAAATTCATAATTTCAACTTTCATAATTATTTCCAAGATGCTAACGAAACTTAAATTTACTCTCTATTCTTAATACTATTTGTACATACATATATATTTATAGAGCCCAATTATATAAAATATGATTCCCACTACATCCTTTTTTTTCTCACCAAACAATTATTTTTTTTACATCTTTTCTAATTTATCTTTATCTATTGACACATAATAAATAGTATAGTTCAGATTCTGCCACAGTCATATAATATACTTTACTTAAATTCCCTATGTTCAACCAAACTTTAGTAAACCTTTTTAATGATATTTCATTCATATTTTTCATTCCCTAAATTTCAATAATATGACCATTGCTGTCATCTTGAAAGAATCAATCGTTTCCAAACTTTCCATTTCCAGTGTCTAAAAATGTATAACATCTTCCATTGCTCTTTACTTATTTTCAATCAAGTTTACATATCTTTTCTGTAACTGTTTTCTAAAATATTGCTTTTAACAATATTCTTTTTATTCCTTTTCCTTTATTCATATCATATTTATTTAGTTCCTTATATTTACATTTTAGAAAAAATGCTTCTTGTTAATCTCTGACATGTGTTTTTACCTTATTAAAAAAATGTTTTTCTCTATAGAACTTCTCCAACAATCTCTATATCATTCATATTTCTATCCTTTTACATATTTATATAGCCAAATTTTATGTTAATATTCTTGGCCCTTGTTTTAAATACTTTTTTTTGTAACCATTCCTATAATTTCTATGCAAAAAAAAATTACTTTCCATCTTTACATTCTTCTTTATCATTCATTCACATTATTCTTTGACTTAATTACATCTTTGAATAAAATTATAACATTTTCTTTAATATTTGTCTTTAACAGTGCATTCCATCTCTTTTCTTTTGTGAAATAGTTACTAAAATTATTATAAATTAAATCAACTAATATTTTATCAGTTCCCTCTACTAAAAGTATCTCATTCCTTTTAAATGCCACACACCTATAAAATTAACAGTATTATTTCCACACAAACACTTTAGTCTTGAATCATATCCCCCCCTCCACACACACACACATGCCCATATCTTTATTTCAAATTTATAACCATATTCTTAAAAAAATCTTATTATTTCTTCCGTAGCCTTATTTATATCATCATTTATCCCATCAACTCTATACTTTAAATATTTGTTTATTTTTCTAACACCTTAACAATATTTAAATACTATTACCTGACAATAAACAATTAAAATCTTTTTAGTTTACATATTTTATATCATTTAACTATCCAATCTCTCAATAATACATTATTTCTATAAATTTTCACAACCTCTTCTTCTCAGTAGCATACACATCTTTATTATCCTAAATAATTTCATAATAATATTATCCATCTCAAAGTCCTTTCTAGAATTACTCTTTGCACTAATAACATTATTTGTGCATCTGATTAATGTTATGATACCAAGTTAAACTTCTTATTTATTTTACAATGTACAACATGGACCTAAGTTTATAAAAATAATTACAATCAGAAATTGCAAAATGTCAAATAAATAATTTTATAACAGATGTGTTAATTAGAAAAAAAAAAGATAAATTACTATAAATTTTTTTCTTAACAATTTATTTAAAATATAAACTATATTTATTTACTCAAATGTATAGCAAGTTTCAAACAAATTTATTTAAGATATAATAGTTTATTTGCTTCACACTTATATTCTTTTATCTTCGTTAGAAAATAAATAAATTGAAAACTAATTTAAATTTGATTTGTAATGTCAATACTAGAGGGCACGATTGCAAAATATTTGTCAGTTTAAAATTTGTTGCAATTATTTTTCCCTGTGTCATTGTGCAAGTGTGCACTCTATTACGTAACTTTTGAATAAATATTTAGCGAAAATTGCTATGGTTTAAATAAGACAAATCAACTGTAACAAAGTGCTTAGTATTTTCCCGTAAACTTTATTACAGACTATGAAATTTCCTACTATTTAACGATTTTAATACTATTCCATATTGCTGAGTGTATTATGCGCAGCTAGGTTTAAGCTTGGGAATTTAATAATTCGACCCAGTGAATCGTATCTTTAAATATATTATGTAATATTTGTCTGAAAGTTTCTGTTGATAGGATTTTAGGTGTAATTATATATTAGATTATTTTTAATATCTATTTGTTAAATGTTCTTTTAAAAATTCAAAATTTATTTAAACTTTTCAAATACCTTCAATTATTAGTAATAGTACACGTGGTGACCAGGCCACTGATAGTATTAGCATAGAAATCGAACTAGAGATCTCTAGATTTGCAGTGATCAAGTTAGTTGGTAACATCATCATCTTAAATTCAATATTCACGAATCTAAAGAGTTCCTGATTCAACTCCCATGCTAGTACTGCCATTGGTTAGCCTACTAACAATTAAAGAAAAAAAGGAGGATATTATCATTCGAACATTCTATTATATACTAACTTCTGTCCTATTATTGGTAGTTGAATGTTTTTGAAAAGTTTGAATAAAGTTTAAATTTTTTAAAAACCATTTAACAAACAGTTTTTTTCTAAAGTGTCATAGCATCGGCCGGGACGCGAACCCGCAACCCGGGCAACTGCTTGTAAGGCAGTCACGCTGACCTCTCGATCACCAATGCAAGACAAACATTAGTTGGTGGTGGAAATAGTCCAATATATAATTACAGTTTATGTAACTTTTTTTTTATATTCCTTTAGCAGCAACGGTCAAATTATGCAGAAGCAATAATTTTAAACATTGAGAAAGAAAATCGATAAATTGCTTAATGAATGCAAGATAAAAATGAATTATATCAGCCATTATAATATTACATCTAATTCACTATAAGTTAGACATCATAATGTTGCGGCTAAATTTTTTGTTTTTATAGTTTGCATATCGAAACTCATTTAAACAATTGTAATTAATCTGGGACTTTTACCCTTTGAGTAATAATTAGATATCCATTTTCTGATCAATAAAAAGTTAGATGAGTTGGCTATGGGTCATTTATCTAAAAAGAAAAGTCTTAGATTTCTTATATCCTGCAAATAGTTTTAAAGTTTACCTGACCCAGATTTAAACACAGATTCTGGGCACATAGACACAAATGTTAAATATTTTGCTATAAAAGTTTTATAATGGGTATATTATATCACACATTAGCATGGCAGTAGGATATATCGTACAGCAGCATTCAAATCTTTTGGATTCTTAAATATTTATAATCAAGAAGATTGGTGACTTAATTAAAAATATTTTTAATATATTAAAAAAAAAAGCATAAATCAAATTTGGAATTTTAGAAGTAGATATATTCTCGCCATTATGTATATAATATGCACAACTTCAGTGTTTTTACTATTCTGAAATAGAAGTCTATAATTAAAAAATTTCATATTTCTAATTTGATTATTGAATAGATTTGCTTAGAAAAGAACTGAAAGTTGTAATTAATTCGTGTCACAAGTTATTGTTCACAAGTTAATTTGTTTTGCTAATTACGAATTTTCATCAATCATAACTAGGTAGATATAAGAATTTAAGTTTTTGGTATTTTTTTTTTCAAAATTGATTACTTCTATATTTCTTCCTATGCATGTCATTATCATTAACACTTTTAAACATTGTTGATTTACTGTAATATGAATTTTCTCTTTTAAGTTTAATTCAGTTTCCAATCTATAACTCTTCTTTTCCACATCACTCCAGAAAACTTATTCATTTCATCTATTGATCTAACATGTGGTTTTTTCTAAAACTTTTAACAATCCTTTTGGGATCCATTATAAAATCGAGTTGATTGTATTAATTTTTTCAATAATGTCAATGGTGATACCTATTTGTTCTCTCGTCAAAGTATTTTACTTTCTATCACTTCTTGGTACTCTCCATACACAATCTCTCTACACTTTATTATATAGCCTGAAATCTCTGAATTGCTCTTTACAATGCACTTATTCTTGGAAAATTTTGATAATTTTAATTGTATTTTTTGGGATTAGATTGAACACTTTTAAAATAATGTCTTTTACTTTTTTTTAAGTGATCTACCTATGGGAAAAAAATCATGCTTCCTTATTACAATTTGTAATGGTCAAGATTTGTTAATTGTTTTTTATTGGACATTTTGAATATATATATATATATATATATACCATATGTGAGATGGATGGATGAAATAAGAAAGTGTGCAGGGGTGATGTGGAGAAGAGAAGCTAAAGATAGGAAAAGATGGATTGAACTTGGAGAGACTTTCATCCTGCAGTGGATTGATAATGGTTGATGATATATATATATATATATATATATATATATATATATATATATATATATATATATATATATATATATATATATATATATATATAATCCATTCCTAATATTTAATTAACTTTACTATAATAAGTATATTAATAAATGATCTGGTAATAATTTGTTCTTAATAAATTTTATAATTCTTAAGGAGTTCTTATTTTCAATCACTGACGATGCTGGTAAATTCCTGGTTAGTACTATTGAAATTACATTTCACATAGATAAGAGGAAAGTTAATAAAAAAACATAGACAAAGAAATATTTCGAAAAGTAACTTCAAAATAAATTGCAATAATAATCAAATGGCTTTATTGCTCAGGAGTTCATAAGAAGATAGAGTGTGGAAGACCAAATCGAGAATTGATTGTAGAACCTTTCACTCCAGAGTCTGACCCTCTACTACTGCACTTAACTATGCAAAGCAAAATAAATTGTGGTCATTTTTTGATATATAGTGAAAGACATGTAAGAAATGTAATGTTGGTCTGAAAATCTAACTGGCAATTTGGGTATTATACATGGATGCAGAAAATAAAAGGATTGGGATTATGTGCAGATTTTTAGAAATTTATTTATTTATATATACAAACCTTAGAATAAAAACATACAAGAGTTAAATTGCAAGTAATAAGTAGACTAAAATCAATACAATTATAGCTAAAGTCCCTCCCAAGGCACCAACTTTTATATATAATGTAAAGTGTTATGTCTGTAACAGAAACAAACTAGCCAATAATGAACTATTATTTTTCTAGACATATTATTTGATTAAAATTTATAATGACTAACTATGGTAATACTAAAATACTTCATGGTCAATCAGTAACTTTCCAAATATATTAATACAAGTATCATGACCAACATATTTTTGATTAACATAAAAACACTGAATCCATTCAACATTTTTATCATTCTCAAAGTAAATTTTAGATTTGTGGTTCTTAACTGTTCTTCCTTAGGACACTAGAATTCTGTAGAAAGCATATTGACTAACATGACATATTCCATATGAAATTAGATTATTTTTATTATTTTATGGTTAATCTTCCTGTGGAACATTAGTGTTTTTTGGAGTATGGAAATTATAAAAATATATTCCCTTCTGATTCTTCATGATTAGTTAACTCTTAATCTAAGTTAGTTTTTGCTTAATAATAATTACACCCATAAAATGTTTCATGATAAAGAAAGAAAATTAACTTTAATTTAAACCTCCTCCCCTTCATCTTTTGAAAATAGAAATGTCCCATACAATTTTTAAACAAGAACTAAAAAATTATTCAATATTTTCAATTATTAATTTCTTTATAAACTGTCATTTATAAATGTATCAAGTTTATATCTCCACAATCCCTCATTTTACCATGGATTTTTTCCATTTTCTTTTCTTCTTTTGCAGTTGCTAGTTGAATGTGTTTTCTATTAAATATTGCAATTAGAAGTTTAGTTAACTTCTTGGTTTAGAATTTTTTGATATAGATTTCTCAATAGTTGTTTCATGCATTTAGCTTTTTCTTTTCATTTTGAAGCCTCTGGTTTTCGGTTTAATATTTGTTTCCATTTCATTTTTCTTCAGTTTAGTGGTTCTTCACTTCTTTTGCAATTTTAACTTTCCAGTTTAACAATTATTTTCATTTAATAGGATGGATCATTGCATAAGGGGTTTGTTGAAAGTTTCTGTCAGGGATATTTTTATTATTCTATATTTCTTTTAGTGATATTAGTTATATAGTTGGGCCAATAGTAATCAGGTTTTTACAAGATCTTAACTTATGAATCTTATAAATTCCATATTATATGCTACACAAACTCTATTTCTTTTTTAAGTAACAGTGTCATAAATCTTGCATCATATCTGATTTTCTGACTTCTGAACATCAGTATTTCTGAACTCCTACTGAATTCTTCTGCTCTCATACTCCATTGTTTGTAGGTGATATCAATATTCCATATAGTCATAAGACTACCTCAGAAATTATTGCATTAAACTTTGACCAAAAATATATATATATTTTTAAAAAAATATATTCTATTTGTAGGATAATTTGGAAAATAACCCTTCAGAGATAAAGATCCCAATCTTTACTTCTTTTTGTTTATTTAATTTTTAAGCAACACTTAATTTCTTTAGAAATAAGGATCTTAATCTCTTATTTTTCATTTTTATATTTGAAAAATAATCATTCTATTTATACACTAATTGAAAAAAAAAAACTTTAAATTTTTTCAGAAATAAAGATTTTTATTTTTATTTTTTGAAAAATAAAATATTACATTTATAAAAATAAAACAACACAAAAAATATTTCTCTTTTACTTCTTTTATAACTTACCTAACAAAAGTTATACCTTAATGGCATAAAAAACATCTTAACTTTTGTCGTATGATCATTTCATGTTCATATATCTTTTATTAATTTTAATCTAGCTAAATTTTTATTCAACAACTAGGTCATCTTGCAGTTAACATGGCAAAAAATAACTTTTCTCATTAATGAAATACGTATATTGGTGATTATTTGTCTTTTCGACATATGTGTGTTCAGGTATATCAGTGTTATGAGATAGTGTGGAGAGTGGTGGGTCATGTGAAAGTCTGTGCTCATACCCTGTCTATTATATATATATATATATATATATATATATATATATATATATATATAAGGTCTATGCATCATATATGCTATAATTAAATTCTAAGATTTTTTTACTTATATATAAATGTAATTATTATTATTTTTAATTTTCATTGAATATTTTGATCATTAGTTATATTAGAAATAATTATTTATCATTGTAATAGTGAATAATGAATAAATTTATTAATTATTTACATCTAATATTGAAATCTATAAAAGAATCAAAGTTAGTTATCAGCATTAAAATTAATTTAAATGCCTACTATTTTCATAAAAAAGTTATTATTTAAAAAAAAAAAATCAAACTCATAAAAAAAGTTATTTAATCACAATTTTTGTATATATAGTGATCATTTTTATGATCTGTAATCCAAATGTTTCAATCAAAATATGTTTATCCATCATTTTATTATTTCAGATAAATTTAAAAACATTGGATCGATTTCTATGTCAGTAAGCATTTTATTAACAAGTGGATAAACTATATTATACATAGAAATAAACAAATTTTAAACTAAAACATGTAAATGTTTTCAATCAGAGAGTTTTTCTATGGCAACAAGAAGCAGTCCATATTATTTTGAAGACATAATAAGCAGACATTTCATTTTTGTCATAAATAATATTTGAACTTAAAACTAATTAATAGGATCTATTATAATAAAGGTAGATACTAGGACTATATTTGTTTAAAAATATTTAAGCATGGGGAAATTGAAGAAATCATCAGAAAAAAGTAATGAAAGTTCGTTGAGGATTAACATATATTGAGATGGTTTAAGATTAGTCTATAGAATAAAAAAGTTTAGTGATTCAAATGTATATTAGTTTATAAATGGAGAAGATGAATTATAACTCTCAAATAATCTTTTCTATTGATTGTAAAACAAGTAAATTCTTATCTGTATTTTATTTACAAAATTTTGTAAACTGCAGCATTTAGACATGTGCTCTAAAATAAATGTGAAGATGTTTAAAACAAAAGAAATTCTAGAAATAGAATGCTTTGCCTTTTATGAGATCTTACTCCTTTGTAATTTGGAATATATAAAATTGATTGTTTTTCAAACTTGTTGACTTTTATGGTGAGCTGGTTTGTAGGTGTAAAGGTTGCACAAATTAATAATAAAAAATGCATTATTGCTGTTACTTGATAATGGAAAATCTTAACAAAAAGAACACTTTTTTTTTTAAAAAAAAAAAGTGATCTTTATTTTATCCACTTTTCATCAGTAGTCTCCAGATTTGTGATAGAAACATAATGTAATGTGAGTAGAGATCATTTAAGAGAGGGAGAACATAAACTCCCCTCAGCTAATGTCTGCAGGAATAAATAAAATAGATAACAACAAATGCTATGATGACCATCCAAATCCATTGAACCTTTAGATTTGCCATGAATCACAGTGTTTATGAAAGAAGTAGTTGAACATCATCTAATAATAACAAT
Organism: Epiperipatus broadwayi; assembly: GCA_028023455.1. Lineage (NCBI taxonomy): Eukaryota > Metazoa > Onychophora > Udeonychophora > Euonychophora > Peripatidae > Epiperipatus > Epiperipatus broadwayi. Next base: position 1,273 of record JAQFVV010015054.1, on the reverse strand, counting down.
GTCCTTTGAATCCTATGTCTTTGATTGTCATCATAGGAATGTGAAAGAAGATGCCATGTGAGGGTGGTCCAGTAATGCGTATGTTAAATGTTGAACATAGTAATGAATATTAATAAATAAATCTTTTCTAAAATTATCTATTCAAATAATTTTTATTTATCTTTAATAATCAGTGAAATAGCAGTAATACACTGATAGATATCTATCAAATCTTTTTTATCCGTTTTAACAATTTAAAGTAGTCCATATTATTCAGTACACAATAATAAAAAAAAATCAAGTAAATAAGATTTAAATTGATAATTGATGTAATGTTTTAAAAAACAAATTTACCTATTACACAAATTACTTGATTATTAAAATATTTAATCATATATTCCCTACTATACACTTATTAGAAAATAAACCATTTACTTATTATTGTCACTTTATAAATTTATGAATCTATTATAATATAAGTTTAAGTTATTATAAATCCATTTGTGGATCAACTTATTCATCTGTCTCTCAGTTATATTGTTGGCTGCCCCAAGTGCAGCCCATAATTTTATATTTTGGTCTGCTCAAATACATGGACATTTGGAGAAACTGCTTTTTCATCCCCATAATTAACCATTACATTTTTGGCCAGCCAAATATGTGGAGCAATTGTGGGTCAGGTGGATATTCCATTACAATGTATTGCAAAATACCTTAACTTCACCAATAAATATAGTCTAAACAAGATTACATAAAAATAAAAAATGAATGAGTTGAATTTCTAAACCTGTCTCTAATTTTATAAATACCACAAAGAGCAGACAAAAAAAACTTTAAAAATAACGAAAAAAACTTACACCTGCTAAAAAATGTAATAAATTTACTGTAAATTAGTCAAGAATTAAATGTCTGAAAATATATTGATAATTAATTATTGTAAAACCATATCAAAATGTTTAATTATTAGTCTGTCTTTAAACATTAATTCTTGCATGTTGATTTGCCATGGAGATAGTGGTAAAAAGAGAATTCTCCCATTTTCTACTTTTATATAATGTGGTTTTAACTATAGCTATTAAAATATATTTTGATAACTTATGGAAATGGATGACTTATTGGGTATTGCCATTTATTTATATATGACATGCTAGCTACTGACATTTTTAGTTTATATATAAATATTTTAAACATGAGATTTTCATATGTTTGTATATTTAAATACTAAAAATCCTATTACATTATTTACATTAATATATATATATATATTCTAATAAAAAATTTTAAATTAATTATT
>JAQFVV010015053.1:0-21258 GCA_028023455.1 Epiperipatus broadwayi | reverse complement strand
ATTGATGATGATATCACAAAGAAATCGTTTTATATATTATATAAAGTTGATTAAAACAAAGATTATTATAATTAAATTTGACTTTGTATAAATTTCTATACGTAACAGACACATTAAACTTGTAATCATTTTTCTATCTTTAATTCTTATGTTGTATTGTCAAAGTGTAATAATAACGATAAAACTAATTTGCTTTAGAGGTTATTTTTTATGTATACTTTCTATCAATCATTTTGAAACTTACCTGTCAGAATTGTGTAAAAAAAGTATTTAAAAAACTCAATCACTTTCCAAGCAGCTTTTGACTAGGGGAGTCCATTTTTAACTGTCAACAAACTAAAAATAGTTGGAAAGAATCAAATAGTTTTTTTCTTAAATCTCAATTAATTTCTTTGTTCATGTAAGAAAAGTTATCTAATTGGCAATTCACAGCCTGATATTATTTATACATCTGTAGACGTAAATGTAATGGAGTGTAATTTCTGATGCAGAATGAAATATTAAAAACTGAAAAATAATATTTAATTATTAATATTTAGATTTTAATTTATTTTATTTAGCGTATGGTTTTTTTTTTTTTTAAAGACGGACGAACTATTAAAATATCATAAATAACTTACCAAAAATTCAACCAGAAAATTGATTTACTCTTTTGCTTTCATGCGTTTCTTACTACTCTGCCATTGTAGAAATAGATTTGACAGTTGTTAACTGTGTATTTCATAGATTGCATTGCCCCCCCCTTACATAATCTGTGGTTCACAAATTCCATTCCCATGCAGTAAATGAATATACCCGACTATGAGTTGTCCTGAATCTAATAGATTGATGAGACTCCATCTATGTCAGTTTCATTCTTAATTTGAGCTGCAACTATAGTTAAGCTAAGACATTCTAAAAATCAGAATGGTTGTTTGCCTTTAAGTAAAGATGCATACATGAGTAGTTTATTTTTTAAACACCTGAGTATATAATATAATATTCAAAATGTATATACTTTTGTTAAACAATAAAAAATAACAGTATGGTCAGTCACTTGATGAGATCATGTGACATTGGAGCACCATATTGATATGTTGATAAAGCTTCCAAACATGATATGATCCTGAAGAGGATGAATAAGACTCATCGAAGCATCATCCACTACTTGCTTGTATGAAAGTTTATGATAATGGTAGCATGTTGGACTATTTTCATCCTCCAGATAGCCTGATTAATTAAAGTATCATTTTTAAATTTAATATTCACCAATGTAAAATTAGGTCAGGTTTAGGTACCATTCTATTACTGATATTGATAGGTCATTGACCTCTAAAAAAAGAGAAAGAATATCACTCAAAATATTATGTTACATATAAAGCTGTGTGTAATTTACTAAGAATGTACTCATTGACAATTAATATCATGTTATCAGCACTCCCATGGGTAAACCCTTTATTTGGGGGAGTCATAGAGACTTGTAATAGGCTCTGCCTTAGGTTCTGCCCTTGTCACATGATTGAAAACTTTTTATTTATTACTCGTCCTACTTCATATATTTATGATTAAAATATATTTTGGAAAAAAATTGAAAAATTTAATATGGGTAAAAATGTCAACATTATTATTAGTCACTCAAAAATGAGTTACTCCTAACTCTACAAAGAAAGTTTAAAAAAAATGACACCTCCTCTTCCCCTTCACACAAAACAAGAGCTGGCAATGCTATATGTGCAAATCGAAAAGCATAAAAATATGGTTAGGCACAGAATTTTCTCAATGCAGTTAGAAAGGAGTACAACCAATTATCTAAATTCTCAGGTTTTATAAATGGTTATTAGAAGGTCACTTTTATAGATCAATGAATTGTCAAGTCCAAATCAATTATAAATATTAATAGTGGAAATGAGCAATCACTATTTTCTAAAGACCTCATGCAGTATCCCTTCTTCACTATAGTAGCTCAAAGGTAGAATCTTTGTTGTAACATTAATATAGAACAAGGTTCAGCAAACTTTCCCAACATAAAGAGTCATTTTATTTAAATACCACCCACCCCTCTGAACAAAAAGAGATGAAAAAGATAGGTTCGCAGAAAAATAGAATTACTGAATGGCTGTAAATATTTTTGGACATTATGTCCCAATGATAAAAAAATATCTTAATAAATAAATGAAAACAAAAAAAATACTTTGACAGCATGATTTATTCACAAATTTCTAATATTTAAATATTCATCATATTCAATAATTACTAGGCTCTATAATAAGGCTGAATTCAAGAAACAACATTGTAATGCACATTTTTCCTTTTCCATAGAGTCATCAAAATTTTTATTTACAAAATTACAAAAGAAAATAAAATTGTCTTTATGTTTATAAATGATAAAAGTGCCATGAGATTAGGACTGAAGAGCTGCATGTGGCTTGCAGCCACAGTTTGCTGACCCCTGCTATAAAAATTCAAAGAACACTTGGATAAGAATCACATATTATTTATTACCTAAAAATATTATTAATGATATTTTGACTTAAATTGATAACTAGCCAAAGCAGTTTAGGTATCATGATGAAGTTAGAAATAATCTCAGCACAAACCATAATAATTCATAGAATTCCATTCACTCAAACTTACGTTAGATGACACCAGAATAGAGTTAGCGAGTATAATATTCTTTTCATTCAATCCAATTAAATATCCTCTTCTTTTTTCTTTTTAAAAACTTTATTTCTTCATCCAACATATATATATATATATATATTCACATCTTTAACATCTAACATTTCACCCACTTTTTTATTGTAGTCATTTTCAAGGATCTCTAAAAATACATATTTACATCATTATTATTATAAATAAAATTAATATATAAAATTGTATATACTCATATAATAGAAAACAATAACATTTCTTTTTTATCTATCAATACAACTTTTTACATACATTTTATGTTGTATAATCTAGACTTATTCTTCACTCTCCAAACTTTTTTCTTTTACATGCACATTTCTTTATATAAAAATACCAATAATTTTTTATTGCCCTTTTATACTTCTAACCTATTACTTTAACCAATACCTTTTCATGCAATTTTAATTTGTTTTTATTTCAACATGTATCATTTATATAATTCATTCTATTCAAAATAGGTTTTTCTTTCTTTATATACAAACTTTCTTTTATCATTCTCTCTTTATATAATTTTATTTTATTGAGGTTGTTAAAAAAAAGTTTGTTTAACAGCTAGTGCTAATAATTTAAATATATATTTTTTAGAATAGAGAGCTATTTTTGTTTTAAAAAAGTTCTACAAAATTTATTGGACCCCCCGCCCCCATCTTTTAAATGATATTATGTCTCCAAATATCTAATTATGCATAATTTAAATTCATGAAATAATATTTAAATTGTTAAAAAAAAATTTTTAAAAATATTTTACTCCCAAAATTGACAAAACTCACATTAATTGGTTTATATGGGAACTGCTTTAAATGAATATTCCATATTTTCAAAAAACTATTGAATTCAACAGTATTTAAAAAGTATTTTATACATTAAAAAAAAAACTAAAGTAATGTTCAAAGACTTTTCAAAAAAAGAAATAAATATTGATGATAATGAATTAGTGGACTTAACGTATATAAAGACCTCAGTCAAATTATTAATACGTATAGAAACGTTAATATTAAGATAATCATAGAATTAAATTTAAATGAAACTGTTCTTGGTAGAAAAGTTTAATATGCACATAGTGATTTGTAATGAATGTATTTGATTGATACTTATATATAGGCATTGGAAATAGAAAAACAATAAGATTTCCGATTATATAACCTAATATAGAAAAAACAAAATATTTAAAAATAATAAGAAAAAGAAAGAAAAATATATAGGAGAGAGAACAAACAGATACTGTGGATATCCTTAAAAAACTTTAAGACACTGAAATGCAGTTGGGTTATATCTACTATTAAAAGAAATGATAATAAATGACTAGTTGAAGACTTAAACTAGATTACAAGAGATTACAAGAACATGTGGTATGATAGATGGGTGAGATAAATACATTTCTGGAATGATTTGAAGAGAAACTATGAATTGTAGAATCTGGATTGATTTGGAAAACCTTTACTCTGCAGATAGTGGTAATGGTTGAAGACGCTGACATATTCATGCACACACACAATTACTGTGTGAATTGTTGTTGGTGAAATCTGAATCCTATTGTGAATATTTAATGTTTAATCTTTATTTTTATACATACGCACACCCACACATGAAGAGTATACTTTTTTTTAAATTCGAGATATTGAAACTTGTCTAAAAATAAATCTTAAAACAATATACTTATTATGCGCATAGGATAATGGCAAAATTAGTTGCTATAGCAAATCAATAATGAAACATACCCATATATATGACAAAAAAACGTAAAAGAAAAATAGCATAATAAATACGTCATTCTAACATTACTATGAGTGAGTGATATTATTTATGCTAACAAAATAATTATTTAATAACGCACAACATTTAAATTTTACCCTAATTTTTTTTTCAATTTTCAGATCTGAGAAGGTGCCGTACGTTATTATTTTTTTAAAATAAATGTGTCATTTCTTAGCGTGGTTTGGCGCTGTTAGTTGAGTGTATGATTTGAATCGGAAGATCCTTGGGTCGAACTCGCGCGTGCGGTTTTTTTAAAATTTAGATTGTCTTTAAACTACTTGCCCTAATGTAACTAAATATTCATTTGCCAATTAATATTGAATGCTAGTTAAGTTTCCTATTTTTTCTCATGTGTCAAAGCATCGGCCGGAAACGAACCCGCAAACCCGGGACAACTGCTTGTAAGGCGGCTGTGCTGACCACTCGACCACCAACGCATGACAAGTTTCCTATTTGTTTAAACATTTTCATTGCTTAATAAAATTTCCAAATTCAGCCCGAATTTAAAACACATATTGTGATTATATTAGGCGAATATATTAACTACTAAAAGCTTTTTCTAATTACTTATTGCTATCCGTTATTTTATAATAATTGCAAACCGATTTATAATTAATGAATTTCGTACTTTTTAAATTTTATCTCAGCAGTTTGCAGACATAAATAATTTGTAATTATTTTAATAGTAAAAGTGTAAATTTGATTCAAGTAATTTCAATTATTATTTGTTATTATCAACAGCAGTGTTACCTATATTAATTAAATTCTCTCTCTTCTTACTAGTTACAACTGGTAATATATATATTTACAAAGGAAACTAAGTTAAAACTGGCTTGAATAATTTATATTAGTCAATCATTCATAAAGTAATGAAATATTGTTAGCAAAATTGGTAAAATTATTTATGAAAAAGAATAGATGTGATTTAATTGCGTTCAAACATTTCTTAATGACTTGATCTGTCAAGGGAATCGATCCTGAAAAGTTGCATTTGTAAAAATAATAACAATAAAGTTTTGATTAGAGAATGAAATTTGCCTTTTTTAAAAAAGTCATGTTTTCTATTAGTAATAATAAATCGGAATTTAAAGTATCGAAATGAAAAAAGTTAAATCAACAAAAAGGTTACTTTCGAGAAAGAATTACTTATTAAAAACATGTAAATAAGATGTTTAGACTTCACAAATATATATTTTTTTAACTTTTAACCGAATTGTATTAAAATTAGCATCATTTTACTGCTAAAATATTTGCATATATATATGTGTAGTTGCCTCGATAGGTGTTTTGACCAAATTATTACGTCACTAGGGTTTAGCGTAGTCGTGAAAGTCGTGGGTTCAAAAGATGAAATTTTCTGGATTAATTTTCAGCGAGATAATAAGAAATAACATCATATTACTTGCCTCAATAGGATGTTTTGACCAAATTATTATTTCACTATGGTTTAGCGCAGTCATTAAAGTTGTGGGTTCAAAAGATAAAGTTTTCTGGATTAATTTTCAGCGAGACAGTGAGAAATAACACTAGATTTTCTATGTTAAACTTAACATAGTACTCAAATGTCACAGATAATCCTCAGCATATGTTTATACAAATACTTTGGTAAAGTCTTTATTTTTGTTTGCCATTATTTTTTAATGTATATAGTATTTTAGTTTTAGAATCATGATATATATATATATATATATAATACAGACTAAACACAATAGAGTTTGTTATATGATCGTGGTTAGAGAGAACAAGAATTCTGACTTTCAGTTTTGTGACAGCAATTCTCTGATCCTACCTTCAAAAAGATTGGTTATTTATTGCCAAATCTCTATCCTTAATGGATACATTCAGTTCAGTGGGTTTCATTGACTATTGGCTCATTCTTGCCATTGGCTATGTGTTATTGGTATATGTATGCATTCATTCATGGTGATGAATGTTCAATCCAATCTAGTTAAGATGGGATCTGGACTAAAACCTTTATTTGAAGGCAAGATGAGATATTACAATATTCAAAACTAAAGCTATTGATTAAGTTATAGTAAGAGAAGCTTGTTAATGAGGAAAAGTTTATCTTATTCAATTCTTGGCTGAGGACAATTTAAGATTTAAAAAAACCTCAAACTGGTTATTTGATACAGTGTAATTTTAATACAGAATAAATAAATGTTTTGGAAGGTTGATGATGTTTGAACACTAGTAGTAGTAGTGTTGAACTTTGATCCAGAGTTCCTTAGCTTTAGAATCCACTACTTTATCACTGTAATAAACCATAGAACTATCATACTATAATCTTGCTTATGGGAAAATTTATAGTCTCTAAAGTTATATAGATCTCAATAAGGGTTATCACGGGCAGAGTTGATTTTCAGACATATATAACTGTATAACATAATGGTTTGGATTCAAAACTTTAAAATATTTGAATTTTCAGATTATTAACTTTGAATAGTAGGATACAAATAAAATCTAACTGCTAAATAGGGAAAGTGCAAACACAGTGTGTATTACCAATAGTGAAACAACTAGAAACTTGTTATGTGAATTATAAACATCACATGACCACCACCTCTTATGCTTCTGTATAATTTGTTAAAACAGGAAATGCCACACACAGAAGCTAGAATAATCAATGGATGCCAGAAGGCTTGTTCATAAAATCCCCATCTAGTGCCTACTCATCCAATATCTCCAGACTAGTTTCTGGCTTGTGACCTTCATCAGTGAGAAGCCTTGGATCTGAGAGCACTGCACCTAGATCTGTGGCCTTCTTCAGTGAGGAGCCTTAGGTGCAGTGCTCTCAGATCCAAGGCTCCTCACTGACGAAGGCCACAAGCCAGAAACTAGTCTGGGGATATTGGATGAGAAGGCACTAGATGGGGATTTTATGCACAAGCCTTCTGGCATCCATTGATTACTCTAGCTTGCTGTGTGTGGCAATACATATAGTGAATTTTGTCTGTTTTTATGTGAATTATACATGCCATGTAGCCATACCACTGACATCTATGATAGCCCAAACACTGAGTGTCTAAAAAAATTAACAGATTGATTAGATGATACTTCAAATTCATCTTGAAGTTCTTAAAATTTGTTACTTAATATTATTATGTGACACACATTTCTGAAAAGATAAACATTATTTTGACAATGATATTTGCAAGATCATAAATCTTGATAATACACGTGTTTATTATTCTGACATCTTTTCCTTTACTTTATTTGCATTTCTCTTCATATATTTATATATATTGAAAATTCTTATCACCTCCTCATATACCTTTTAATGCAATCTTTTTTATATATATATATTTCCTTCTTTATTTTGCTTACAGTTTTGACTGTCATGCAGTCTTCATCAGTTAGAGAGAGAAGGGAAATTTATAAAGAGATCTGATGAAGACTGCAGGACAGTCGAAACTGTAAGCAAAATAAAGAAGGAAATATATATATATATTATAATGGGACGATCCTTTTCAGGACTCGAGAAAGTCGCATCTAACTATTGTTGGACTTTGAGTCTTCTTATAGAATGCCATGGATGATGTTATTTAAAATATAATCCAATTCACTCCTCTATTAATAACCTCGTTACTCTCGGAATTCGAGCTCAGAGTAGAAATTTGCAATCGACTCTCTTCAGGCATTTCCACAAATATCCCATAGTAATAATAAATTTAATATAAGCTATATATAACTTCTTTATAAATATTAAATCACTAAGTTGATTTAACATATATATGCATGAGTATGTATATTTATAAATATTGGTTTTATAAAACGACTAAATAAAATAAACAAACGAGACCTATTTAATTTTGAAATCAAGTTTAACACATTTTAATCAGTAATAAAAAACAAAATATTATCACATAAAAACATTAAAATTTAGAATTATAATCTGTGCTTATATATACTAATAAATTATTTAATATTCAAAAAAAAATAATGTAATCATTTACATATATATATAATTTAAAATCATGCGTGTAATAAATACACACGACACATTATAAATCTACCTATTGTGTCATTAAAATAATTCAGTGTGTGTTGTATGTTTATATACGATAATATCCATTCACACTAGATTAATAATAAAATGTATTCTGATATTAGTTATGTATGTTTAAAAATATATTATGCTAATTGTCATGTAAGATTCAATTTGGAATATAATAAAACTTACTTCCAAATTGAAATAATTTAAAAACGTTTACCTTAGTCAGCTGTCATTTCCATCAGAGTATATATCAAAATATCAACATCGAAATTTTATTAAATAAATAAAAAAAAAATAAAGTGTTCATCTTATCAGTTCTCCACTTTAATATCCGAAGTAATTTTTCTAAATAAATATAATTATCCACAAAGAAATAAAGTTTAAGAGTTCTTAAATTATACAATGAAGTAATCCAAGACGAGAAAGAATACGGTTTTATATCCCTCCTTAGACGAAATAAAATGATGATGAATGTTGAAACATAAAGTTCATGGATCATCCTTTGAAGAGGCAATCCAGATATTCATTCTTTAAATAGTTATGTAGTAAAATATTTAACATCTTTTTCAATATAATACTCCAATATTAAAGCAGCTTTTTAAATGAGAATTACGACGATTATATTTTAGGCATTGATTAAGTAGGAATAAATTTACGTTAGGGTTTAAAATATCAGTAGAAATCTCTGGCATAAATTATCTAGCCAAAGAACATCTTTATAAATTTTTGTCTTCTTAAATTTATATTTTGAAAGCTCATTTCGAAGACGTTGATAACTTTTATAACCTTGTTAAATTCACTGATTATTTTTTTTTATAGTTCTTTATAATATTCAAAGGCAGTAAATTAATTACTTGAAGCAGGTTTTAAAATATTGAATCTTCTTTTTTTAATTTTTCTTAAATGTGTTCTAAATTCGAACACATTTAAATTTACAAACGTAGTTCTTGCCTTGATAACTAAATAGAAGATTATTGTTATAACAATATTAGTTCGTTTTTATACTGGATTAATTTCAGCAAGGATATCACATAATCATGCTCATGCTCTATTGTTTAAAATATACAATTTGTAATGAACCCCCAAACGTTTATTTCCTTTGTTTCAACTGATAAAAATGCAATGTTGACTTAAGGCTTTGTCAAATGTCAAGTTTTATATTAACAAAAAAAAATACTATTAGTTAGAAACATTTTATTTATGTGTGTGTATAAATAAACTAGAATTATTCATTTTTAGAATTATTCTTTTAATACTAACTAGTTTATATATATATATATATATATATATATATATATAGCTGATACATGAAAAGCTTAAGATATGTGTAAGTTATTTATATCTGTTGATTCGATATAGGCACAGTTAAATTCACAAAGAAACACAAATTGTTTTACGTGAGGCTCATATGGTACTCTCACATTACCCCCTTCCTTAAAAAGTTCAAATTTTATATTTACCATTAAAATTTGGACACTTAATGTGCGTCAATGTATGTATTAAATATAAAGTTGTGGAGCTTGTTTTTCTTTCCTGCTTTTATCAACCCCTTATTATTTGCTCTATTTTTTTTAACCCTTTCTCTTTCTCTACATTAAATATTATTCAATTTAAACAGAAGGATAAGGAAGTTTATATATATAGGGTTCTTTCTTTTTCTTCCCTTTTCTATTTATTTTCCTTTGATGGATTTATTGTCATGTGCATCTTTTATAGATGTCACATATATTTGTTTGGTAGTCTCCATCCTGCTTTTCTTTAAGACTTATGGACTCTTTTGAGAACTATCCAAAACCCAAGAACATCCATCATTCAGCATGGATTAACTCTTAAAATAGTTTTAGTTTTCAGGTATCCTAAGAATTAATTTTAATTGCTCAACATACCCTCATCAAAGAAAATTAATATCTGTTTTGACTTATATACATCCTTATACATATATATATATACCCTTATACTTTTAAATGAAAACTCCCCCCCCCCCCTTACCTATTCTAAATGATCTTTTCTTTCAATATTTTACTTTATACATAAGTAAAATGTGGCAAACATTATTAATTTGTTTGACCAAAATAGGGTTTTAAAGCTCTAGCATTGTAAGTGCCTTTAATGTCTCCCTTTATATTTATCCAGAATGCATTGGGACCTGTTTGTTTTATGATAGTATAAGGTCCTTCATATTGATGGTAAAACTTTTGATATTTGCTCTCTTGGGGTTTACACATATGAGGTGTTTTTATAAAAACTTGATCCCCAATTTTGAATTTGTGTGAAGTTGTCTTCACATTTTCATTTCTTTGACTGGACTTTTTTTAACAAGTTGTTTATAAGTTTTTACTCTATCTTTTTATATATCCATATATATATCCACAAAGCGCATGTACATTGGCTTAATGGTGATTGTTATTACAATTTAACAACATCACGCTATATAAAATAAATGTCTTACTTATACATATCCAGATCAAAATATATAATAATGGACTTGCATTTTAACCATAACTTGTACTCTAATAAACCTGTATTTTTTTTTTCATACTTTGGTTAACTTGATACATTTTTTTCTATTATTAATATCAACTTCAATTATTTATATACATATATACATTTATTCTCAAAAAAGAATAGCCTAATGGATTTTATCATTACTGAAAGTCCATTGTCACCTCCCAAAGTCATAATCCATGAAGTCCTTCCTTATATATGTGCTTTATTTTTTAAGCACATCCATTAACATGTTCAATGAATGTGAAGGGACCTTCATAAGTATTACACAACCTATGGACTCGAGGAAGTCGCATCTAACTATTGTCAGACTTTGAGTCTTCTTATAGAATGCCATGGATGATGTTATTTATAATATAATCCAATTCGCTCCTCTATTAATAACCTCGTTACTCTCGGAATTCGAGCTCAGAGTAGAAATTTGCAATCGACTCTCTTCAGGCATTTCCACAAATATCCCATAGTAATAATAAATTTAATATAAGCTATATATAACTTTTTTATAAATATTAAATCACTAAGTTGATTTAACATATATATGCATGAGTATGTATATTTATAAATATTGGTTTTATAAAACGACTAAATAAAATAAACAAACGAGACCTATTTAATTTTGAAATCAAGTTTAACACATTTTAATCAGTAATAAAAAACAAAATATTATCACATAAAAACATTAAAATTTAGAATTATAATCTGTGCTTATATACACTAATAAATTATTTAATATTCAAAAAAAAAATGTAATCATTTACATATATATATAATTTAAAATCATGCGTGTAATAAATACACATGACACATTATAAATCTACCTATTGTGTCATTAAAATAATTCAGTGTGTGTTGTATGTCTATATACGATAATATCCATTCACACTAGATTAATAATAAAATGTATTCTGATATTAGTTATGTATGTTTAAAAATATATTATGTTAATTGTCATGTAAGATTCAATTTGGAATATAATAAAACTTACTTCCAAATTGAAATAATTTAAAAACGTTTACCTTAGTCAGCTGTCATTTCCATCAGAGTATATATCAAAATATCAACATCTAAATTTTATTAAATAAATAAAAAAAAAAAAAGTGTTCATCTTATCAGTTCTCCATTTTAATATCCGAAGTAATTTTTTTAAATAAATATAATTATCCACAAAGAAATAAAGTTTAAGAGTTCTTAAATTATACAATGAAGTAATCCAAGATGAGAAAGAATACGGTTTTATATCCCTCCTTAGACGAAATAAAATGATGATGAATGTTGAAACATAAAGTTCATTGATCATCATTCGAAGAGGCAATCCAAATATTCATTCTTTAAATATTTATGTAGTAAAATATTTAACATCTTTTTCAATATAATACTCCAATATTAAAGCAGCTTTTTAAATGAGAATTACGACGATTATATTTTAGGCATTGATTAAGTAGAAATAAATTTACGTTAGGGTTTAAAATATCAGTAGAAATCTCTGGCATAAATTATCTAGCCAAAGAACATCTTTATAAATTTTTGTCTTCTTAAATTTATATTTTGAAAGCTCATTTCGAAGACGTTGATAACTTTTATAACCTTGTTAAATTCACTGATTATTTTTTTTTATAGTTCTTTATAATATTCAAAGGCAGTAAATTAATTACTTGAAGCAGGTTTTAAAATATTGAATCTTCTTTTTTTAATTTTTCTTAAATGTGTTCTAAATTCGAACACATTTAAATTTACAAACATAGTTCTTGCCTTGATAACTAAATAGAAGATTATTGTTATAACAATATTAGTTCGTTTTTATACTGGATTAATTTCAGCAAGGATATCACATAATCATGCTCATGCTCTATTGTTTAAAATATACAATTTGTAATGAACCCCCAAACACTTATTTCCTTTGTTTCAACTGATAAAAATGCAATGTTGACTTAAGGCTTTGTCAAATGTCAAGTTTTATATTAACAAAAAAAAATACTATTAGTTAGAAACATTTTATTTATGTGTGTGTATAAATAAACTAGAATTATTCATTTTTAGAATTATTCTTTTAATACTAACTAGTTTATATATATATAGCTGATACATGAAAAGCTTAAGATATGTGTAAGTTATTTATATCTGTTGATTCAACATAGGCACAGTTAAATTCACAAAGAAACACAAATTGTTTTAGGTGAGGCTCATATGGTACTCTCACAATATATATATATATATATTATGCCCTGTCTATATAATGTATCGGGCCCTTAAAGCTGGACAGCCACAATCTGGCCTTTACCTATGTTGTGTAACCACATACACCTCGAGCCCACCACTTTATGCCACAATCCACCCTCTCACCCTACGTGTATATGTGTACTCCACTTCTCCCAAAATAAATAATATAATATAGTGAAAATCACCTCACCGGGTTCTAGCTCTAATAATTAATGAGATATTCAATTAAATGCTTTACTAGCTCAGGTTTCTTAAAGTTAACTTAGGTTCTGTTTTAGACTAACTCAAATAACTATTCTATAATTCATGAGACTAGAAGTGGAAATAAAGGGGTGACAAAGTAGATTACATTGAGATAATATCCCATTGGATACCACCTCAATGGCATAAGAACACTATCCCCCCTTATACTACTATTACATATAATAACTACATAGCATTCTTATGACTTCTGCAACTTCTAATCACTAAGACTCATTTAACAATTAAAGTATTAATCTTTTATCTATAATAACAATAATAGTAATTATCTAGCTCAAATGAAATAATCTCAGGTTCTTAAATTTATTCAAGGTTAAATTAAAATAAGGTAGCAAAATATGATAAGGGATTTTGTGTCATAATTTACTACTCTGAAATTAGATTAATAATAAAACAATAATAATAATATTCACAATCTTCATTGTTTAGTCTAACTAGTACAACTTTTCTTTTATCGCAAATTTATACCCGTAATAAATTAGTTAATAATCTAATATCCTCTCTTTTTTTTATCTTTAAGTAATAAAATAAATTAGTAAGTGGTAGTGTTTAGATAATCTGATAAATGAAGCAAGTGGCTACTAATAGCATACAATTTAGCAAATTATTATGACAATGGATTTATGACCAGTGACGTAATGCAATTTCATAATTATTCAATTACAAAACATCAATAAACATTTAAGATTAAATATACTTCTCTATTTATATTTTGTGCAAAACAATTATATACTTAGTTTAATGATGGTAAACATATCCTATGAATTCATGCAATGATGTAGAGAAAACGAAACTCAGACACAGGTTTTAATAAACAAATTTTAGAATTTTATTAACAACAATCAAAATTAAGATAAAACAAACAAATCTATTTACATTTATTTACAAGGAATATCCTCCTTTCTTTTAACACTACAATAGTTGAATTATACATTTTTAGATTTCTTTTATAGTTAATTTAAATTATTATACCTTTTATAAGTTATTTATTTATTTCTCATTAGGTTCATTATATTACTTATTTTAATCATTTTATGGGTAATACTATTCTTTACCTTTTAATATTAAAGTTACAGTATTATAAATTATATATGTGGATAAACATCATTGATAACATTTATAAATTTACAATCAATATGGTTTTTCCTCTTAAAAAAAATTACATTTTCTTGTAACTCTATATAAGTCACTCTGCATGTTGTTCAAATATTATTACTATCTATAACGTTTGTTCTGTAATGCTCGTAAACTCTAATACATTTATTCCATAAGCCATACTCATGTATAATGCCATAACACGAGTTTAATTATCACCTGTTTCAGTTTCACATATATTATAATTATCGAATGTTATTACATTCTTTAAATATGCAATACTTATATTTTTTAATATAATCAAACAATAAGAAAACGTTAAATCATCTTTAATATTTTATATATTTCTATTTGGATATATTTTTTATAAAATTATAGTTCATTTCTTAAAAATTAAAATAATTCTCTGACTCCTTCCTTTCTTAGGATATCTGCATCTCTCTTTCAATAATCATAATCTACTCTTTGTTAATACTTAACTATTCTTATTTCAAATAACAGCATGACATACATTCTAAAATATCTATTGTTTCTTTTCAATAGACTTATCAAATAACGATGTAGTTGCAAGAAATACAGATAAAGATAGCGAAAGATGTATAGGATATTGGGAAGATAGATAGATAACTTATCAAAATATATACTTCAAAATGTATGGAACAGTGTGAATAGGGCCGACATTCCTTGTCTGATAACCCTGGCGATAAGCATGATGTGGCAGCTATTTATTCAGCTTTACCAAACATCTAATAAGATTCACAAGAAAGATAAAAATAACACTGTCCATGACAACATGTGTAACAGTCATAGGGCTTTGTTAACTACGCTGATTATCATCTAAAACTACTTATTATTTCATTCCCTGTAGCATCCTAGTTTTTTAATACATCCTCTTGGTTTCTGAATCTCCACGTACTACCAAGTCACTACCCATACTATCTCTCAAGATTTTCACTGTATCCAACATCGATAAAACTAACTACCTTTTAAAACAATAAACAAAATTCACTAATATAAAACATTTCCCTATTCTATAAGAACAATTTGTCTTACTTTATTACACTGTAGGTTCGACATCTACGTTTTGTTAAAATAACACTTAAATATCCCAATCGGAAAAATTAACAGAAAACATGACACAACCATCGGTTATATTGAACTATATTAATAACACATTAAATGATTATCGTATGCATATTTTTAAAAATCTAATTACATCTCAAAGTGTTTTAGAGTGTTGTTTTTCAAAATGCGTTTTACAATAATTGTAACAATAAAATTTTGCATTACATTCATTCGATTCACAGCTGATCTAAATAAATAAAACATACATTATATCATTAATAACCATAAAATGTACCAAAATAATCTTTACCTTCCTATTAGAGTTTGTAGTAGGTTTCTTTCTCCTCGAGCATCGCAAATATACAAAATTTCCACACACATACAATTTTATTTGAACATTCAAAATCACAACATATTATTTTATAGAATGTTATATTGCAAATTAATGTATTTGTTTCCCTATCACTATCTAAACTTAATGTTTAACTTAGATTAATAAAGAAAATAATTTAAACCATAATCACATATTTTTCTGGCGGTAAATCTTGGTTAGTCCCATAATATTTATTATTTCTTCTTTTGTCCGAATGTTCTCCTTTCTGATTATTAAAGTTTAAAAATAAATTAGTTCATTTAGTAAACTGTTTAGACGATCTTTAGTTTCAATGTTTAATTCAAAATTATTAAAAACATTTATTTAGTTATCCCACGAAGTTTTTAATGTTCGGGTGAATATTACCTCGGCGTGTTGATGCATCTTTATTTCTAGCAGAACTACAAGTATTTAATCATTACGGTACCAATTGCGTTTTTCCATGGATCCAATATTTTATATTTATTTCTCTGTAAAATATTTTTTCTTCTTTAGGCAAGTGTTTTCCCTGGTAAATTTCACTTTCATTCATTATTAATTTATATACAACATTTTCGATCTGTAACTATTTCTAGAGTATTTGCTCAGGTCATCTTAAAGAAAGCAATTCAAATTATTTCAATAATAAAAATTCTTTTTGTCCATTTATTCTTATACAAATAATACTTATTTTTATTTTCCATTCTATTCATTAACTTTGCGCACAATGTCCTTTCATTAATTTTATACGCACGAAAGCAGTTTTCATAGTAATACGCTATACAAACTATATCAACGAATAACATTAACATTTTTGAAATATTATAAAATTTATAACTTGATTTTCAGAATCTATCCATTTTTTTATTGAAAATTCAGATTATATTTTGATAGAATCCACTGGCAGGTTACTGTGGAGTTAGTGAAACATTATTATGAGAACTTTTTTTAAAATTTTTATTCTTAGCTTCTCTTCGGAAGATTTTAAAATTGTCAGTTAGTTTCTTTCAAAGATATTTATTAAAGTTATAATAAAATTGACTAATAAATTGAAGAAAGAAAGAAATTTTAAAGAGCTTAAAATTTTACCTCTGCTCTGGAGTCAACACATTTTTGTTCTCCCCGTTTATACAATTAATTGGCGCGATTTTTGTTGTCTGCCAAGATCTATCTTTTTATTGGTCAATCCCTACTTTGGTTTATAGACAATTTCTAAAGTTTTAAAATCGTGATGTAATAGACTTTAATATTAACCCATTATTATTTTTTAAATTAATTATTATCTATTACAATTTAACTATCTTTTAAAATAATTTCAAAACAATAATCAATAAGAATGTATAATACTTATTTTTTTATTATAATGTGTGACAATTCCATCCAGTTCTATAATATACTATTTAAATATTTTAATTATTAGTATTAATTTAAACTAGTGCTTATACATAGAATATTCCAGACAGTCACATAGACATTTCCAGTGTTTAGTCTATTTTTATCTGTCTTAATAAATTTGCTACTTATATTATTTAAAATGATTATATAAAATTTTGAAAAATAATTTAGAAAAATATAAAACTAGATGCAATCCTCACCATCACAATACTTATTATTAATTATATTACATTAATCTTTTACTACTTAATCATAGTTCATAATCATAAATACTATATAATATTAATTTTAAAATTTTTTAGTAATTGACCATTTATAACCATCATTGACCTATAGAAAAGGGCACAATATATATAAAGATTGCATTAAAGTGTATATAAGGAGATGATAAAAAAATTTTAATGCATGTGTTAGTAGCAGAAATTCACTCTTTATTTATTCTATTCCAGAAATATCTATTGTAGTTTCAAATAAGCAAAGGCACTAAATGGCTCTGGAGTTGAATGAATTAACTAATATAGATATTGAAAGGAAGCATGGATATTTTATTTGCTTTAAACATATAATAAAATAGAACCAAAATTACTTTGTATATACCAAAGATTGCTTTTATTCTCTCATTTCTGGGTAATTATACTATTTGCATAAATGTTCTGAATATTCATGCAGAAAAGTTAGTCTATATAAATTAAATTTAGCTTTGAATTATGCATAGCATGCTTTTGATATATAATATAGATGCATATATTAAAGACTTACAAAACCTAGGATATAATATTAATAAAATTCTCAACACAATAATAAACTAAAAAAATCACACAGACTTAACCTATAGAGACTAAAAAAATGAATATGCCTTCCATACATCCTGAAAGTCTGTCAAAAATTTAAAAAGAGTATGAAAAATGTAAGTTTTCATACCCCACAAAGTCAGCTCATAAAATCATCCACAAAATTAAATGCAACCAAGCTATATGTAAATTTGCATATTATAAGGAATCGAGGGCTAATCTCTCAGTGAGACTACTCCAGCATAAATACCCATACAATAGAGTACAAAAGAATAGTTAATATTTCTCAATATTTATGGATCATGAACAAAATTGTGGCCATAAATTCAATTTGTCTAAAGCTAGAATTGTACTCATTGAGAAGGAAGACAGAAAATGAAAAATTAAAGAGCCTTGGGCAATGGCAAAAGATCAATACTTGATACACAAAAAAGACACAATCATCTCCCTTTCAAAAAATTGGGCTCTTTAAAGAGAATTAAATATTTTTGAATATTAAATAAACAAATTTAAATATATTAAAATATTTATCAAGTATATATATATATGATAAACAAAACAAGTTATAAATTTTGTAACTTGCTTTTAGCTTGCATTTTATGATCATTAGATGGAGCTTTACCAATAGCTCATAACAAGCTTGTTTACATAAACACTGAGAGAGATAGAATTTAATATCTTTTTAATTGTCTCCCACCTCCAGACCATGGTTTCGAGCTAGTTGGCTCACATCAGTGAAGAGTAGGAAGACTAGAATCTAGTTTCTAGTCTTCCAACCCTATAAGCCAACTAGCTTGAAACTATGTTCTGGAGGTGGGAGACAACAAAAGAGATAGTTTCTAGTCTTCTTTGAGAAAAATGAAATCAAAAGAAGAATTAAAGAGTCTTTATTATTGAAAATTTATGATTCTGAAGCAATTAACTTATTTAAGAGTTCTTTTAATATTAAGGGTGGATGGGAAGTGAATGGATTTGTGGGTAGTTTTTAATAGTATATATAAGTTGTGTTTTTTTTTATTATTTCTTTACACTTGAGAAGTCTGCTTGTAGCAGTGAAACCTTAGGTTGTGTTTTAATATTATTTTTATTCTGGTCTGGTTTAATTTTAGATTTGGGGTAGTTTTGATTTTATATTGACTAGTTTAGCTTTATGCTTGTAATGTTTATATATATATATATATATATATATATATATATATATATATATATATATATATATATATATATATATATATATATATATATATATATATATATATCATTAAAAACCAGTCAACACTCAGACAATTTCAAAGCTAAAATTCATTTCTTGATTGTAACTCAGCATTTAATTCTTTCATTTCTAAAAATGCACTTTACATAGGGTTGAGTTATAATGAAGTATTTAGATTGATTTCTCTAAAATTAAGCAATGGCAATAATGTCATAATAAAATAGCAAATGGTAATATAGATGTCAGGGCGGAGGGTAGGATTTTTAAAAGAGTTGCAATGAGTCAAGTGAAAGTTCATGGGATTGCTCTCCTTGGACAATAGAAGAGTTTACAGTGTGGAGAAATCATGTTAAACTTTATTTCTTAAAGTTTAATTTCGGGGGTGGTGTGACTTCAGGACATGGGCCAGGATATAGCTGAGGTAAGGTTATGTGGTGGATTCATAGAAGTGCAGAAATAACTAGCAAATGAGTTATAACCATGTTTTATATATCATATAAAATTCATTTTCCTAAAATTGTTGCATTGGGTTTTAATGAACATAACATGAAAGCAAAAAATAGAAAAATGTGTACATCAAATATAAGACAGAAAAAATATTTTTAATTGTGATTCTAAAAAAAATAGATTTTGTAATAATGTGCCCTAATGGAAATTTGTATAGTGTCTGGTTCTTCCTCGTAGATATCTGAAGCACTTATCCTTAAATTTCAAATGCTAGTGTGTCGATCATAAAGCATGACATTAAATGTGACAATGTGTTTTACACCTTACCTTAAGATGGAGCAATACACTAACATTAAATTTTTATTTTAATGGAGCAGGAGTGCTACTGAAACATTAAAGCAATTCAAACTGTGTGTTCCAATGAAGTGGTAAGTTGCAAAGATGTTTAAAATAGTTTGCAACATTTTGTGATGATAGGGAGAGCATTGAAAAAGATCTATGCAGGTACAAAGCACATTGACACATATCATGATTTAACTCAGGATTCAGACATGTTAGCACCTTAACATTTTTTTGGGAACAGCTAAACTATGTTGCTATGCAACATGTGCAGATTTATAGATGTCTCTGCAGGTATTTTGGAGAGAAAAAAGAGTCACTTTTTCATTGGAACATGTTTATGTATGTAAAAAGTGACATATTTTTTGATTAATAAAATATTTATGGCAATAATTTGATCACATGACTGATGATTACTTATCTGAGTATAGTCATTTTATACTATTTACCATATACTTTTAATGCTGGTTTAATTTTAGTGAACCTAATATGATTCATCAAGATCATTATTTTCAATCCTTATTAATAATAGTAATAGTAACAAGTCAGAAGTCACATGACTTATATATAGCTTGCACTTGCTAATAGCTCTAAACAAGCTTTTTTTTTTTATTTATTTATGATAAATGCTACTACAAGAGAAGGCATTCAAATCATGGTCCCCATCCCCAGACCGGTTTCGACCTATGGGTCTCTTCAGTGAGGAGTTGGGACATTAGATCCAAAAAAAACCAACTCAAGCAAAGCATTTATCTAAAAGATAATTGTTAGAAAAAGATCTGAAACTTTTAGACATCTACATGTCTTTAATGTCAGCTCTCCAACTGAAAAAATCATATGGGCCTGAACTTAATTCAGATACTCCATATATTAGTAGGCTTAGCTCTTTAATTTAGCTAAAGCCATAACAGCAAAATAATAATAGTAATAGTAACAAATCAGAAGTCACATGACTTATATATAGCTTGCACTTACTAATATGTAAAGTTAAGAGCGTGCTAATAGCTCTAAACAAGCTTTTTTTTTTTTTATTTATGATAAATGCTACTACAAGAGAAGGCATTCAAATCATGGTCCCCATCCCCAGACCGGTTTCGACCTATGGGTCTCTTCAGTGAGGAGTTGGGACATTAGATCCAAAAAAACCAACTCAAGC